>JACCPG010002396.1:0-108454 GCA_016069955.1 Drepana arcuata | reverse complement strand
TACTTTCCCTCTCGTGTGAACATGCTTCCAAGATATACAAATTCATTCACTTGCTCTAGAATTTGCCCATTTACTGATATAGCACACTCGGTCACTTGTTCATCTCTTTCGAATACCAGAACCTTAGTCTTGCCAGCGTTTAGGCGCAGCCCCTTCTTTTCACATTCTGCTTTCATTATGGTAACTAGTGACTGCAGTTCGCCCTCTGATGACGCCAGTAAAACCGCGTCATCGGCGTATAATAGGCAGTTGACCACTAAGTTTCCCATTTTCACTCCACATCCGTTCGTTCTTAGTGCTCTCAGACGGTTATCTAGATATATAATGAACAGCCAGGCAGACATGATACACCCTTGTTTGACCCCCGACTTCACATCAAACCAGGGTGACATCTCCCCATTAACCCTAACGCACGCCCCGCTATCACTATAGAGTGATTTCACGGCATGCAGTAGGGAACTGCTCACTCCATATCCAGGCAACACGTCCCAGAGTTCCTTTCGTACGACTCTATCAAATGCCTTCGCCAAGTCGACGAAAGCGCAGAAAACCCTTTGGTTAATATCCAAAACCTTTTCCGCGATTCCGCGAAGCGAGAAGGTTTGATCCATACATCCTCTTCCTGGTCTAAATCCACCTTGGGATTCCCAGAGAAATCTTTCGGATCGCTCTTGCATTCTTATCGTCAGGATCTTCGTATACACTTTACTAGCTAAGCTGACCAAGCTGATGGCTCTGTGGTTTGAGCAGTCCAATCGTGATCCCTTTCCTTTATAGAAAGGCACGATGACTGCTCGCCTCCAGTCGTCCAGAACATCACCCTTTTCCCAGCAAAGATTGCATAGCAAATATATGACGTCCCAGACCGCTGGTCCACCATACTTGATCATCTTAGCCGTAATCCCATCTATTCCCGCAGCTTTTCCACATTTCAGACTTCTTATCGCGCTTGCAATCTCTCCCATACTTATTTTATCCGCTATAGGATCCTCGACAGATTCTGTTGGAGGCAGCCCTATGAGTAGATCAGCGGCATCATCATCATACATATCTTTGTAAAATTCACTCCATCGCCTGAGGACGTCTGTTTTGTCAGTAAGTATGTTATTGTCCTTCGAGAAAATCACATTCATCCTGCTACTAGCTGTAACACAATTTCTGGACTTCTTAACTTCCCTCCAAAAAAGTTTTGCATTGTCCTTGAAATTCTGTGACAGTTTTTCGTCTACAGTCATTTGGAACCTCTCACGCTTCTGAGCTATTATCTCTTTCGTACGATTTTTTTGCAGGCGATATTTTTCTTTCATACTTTCACTTGAGCTGGGCATAGCCAAAATGTCTTGTCTTGCATCCTTCTTCTTTTTAACTTCTTCTTTCACTTCATCATCCCACCAACCATCGCCATTTTTGGTTGTCCGCCCTTTCGAAATGCCACAAACCTCTTTCGCGGCGCATAATATGCTGGACTGCCAGGACTGGAGGAACTGCCAACAAACATCGACACTCTCAAACACATCTTTCGGTGGACAGGCTAGCTGTTCAGATACCCTTTCTTGATATCTGTCTCTAATAGCCTCATCTTGAAGCCTCCAGCTTTTGATGCGGTCTGCGACTGCAGAACAGGGACCCCCAGCGCGGGATCGCCAGCCCGCGAACAGACCTCTTATCCTAGTTATAACTAGGAAGTGGTCCGTTCCCAGGTCAGCTCCCCTATACACCCTCGTGTCCATCACCTGTGTTCTGAGTCGCTGATTTATTAGAAACAGATCTATCATGCTTCGCTCATTTTTCCGTTCCCATGTATACTGATGAATCCTTTTGTGGTCGAACATGGTGTTCGCCACAAAAAGGTCTCTCTCCATGCATACATCTAATATCAGCTTGCCTGCCTCGTTCACTCTCTTATCGCCATACTTGCCGAGTACTGCCTCGTAATCCTTACGGGCTGTCCCGACCCATCCATTCAGATCACCACAAATAATCAGCTTTTCATTCCCTTCTTTCGTCTCTAGAACATTACTCACACATTCCCAGAACTTATTCAGGTCGCAAGTGTCCGCTGAGGCCACCGGAGCATACACCGCGACTAAAATAGTCGGGTAAGGCCTATTTTAAAGCGAGCCCAAATAAGTCTGGGGCTCACCGCATCATAACTTATCATACATTCTGCCAAGCGGCTGGATAGTAGAATTCCCACTCCCTGGCAGGCGTGCTCGGTGTTTGCCACTCCTGACCACGGCACTAAACTCCCGCCCGGGAGCTCGTCTACTCCACTACCCTTCCGCTTGGTTTCAGACAAGCACACAACATCTAACTCGCTCTCTGTCATAACATCGATCAATTCGTTCATCTTATCAGCCATACCTCCTCTTACATTCCATACACCCATCATACACTCCACACTCCACTTCCCGCCGTGAGGCACTCCGCGTGATGGGTGGCGGTCCCCATCGCCGCACTGTGCAGAATTTTTCGCACCAGCGGGGACGGACTGGTGCGCGTCGCCTCGGGGGCACGCCCTAACAGCCGTCCGGCCAATGCGCATCGAGTGGAATTGCAGCCCTCTGGGCTGGCAGGAATCGCGACGTGCACGCTTCCACTGGGATTCCAGTATCAGGTACGAACAGATATCCGTTTCGTCTCAGCAATATTACACTATCCAACCAATGTCATTGGAACCAATATGCTCTAAGGCACTTACTGCTCCAGTCAGGTAATTTAAATTCTGAGAGATACCTATTTCATGTCTACCATTTAAAAGAACGCTGGCGTTTAAGTGGGTAGTCCAGAGCTGTGTCAATCCGCGAAACTGTATTTGCCACCGGTTATTGTTTTGTTATGGGCCCGGTTGTTTATGGAAGACAATGGTTTTGGAAGCCGATCGAGTTATGTGAGAATTTAATTTACTTAAAGTCTTTGGTTGCTTTCTACATGTACATAGGCACTTCCGATACTTTAGCGAAACGCACAGATGCTTGCTGTCACTTTGCGTAAACATGACCGGAGGCTGACGCTGTCACACGCATTGTGCTCCCGCACGCTCTAATATAGGGGTAGGCAGAGGTGTATAGGTTGTACCCACACACCCACTTTCCGCCAGAGATATATTTAAAATGTAGTTAGTAATAATGCTATTCTCATGATGGTAAGCAGTTTTTTTTATTATCTTTGCTTTATAGTCTAGAGTAGACTAGGGCTGTGATGTGTATGAATTATAGTTTTTTATTCAAGGGTCTATTTTGGGTAAGCGAATAACAATTCGCCAATGTTTTAAGGGTTATACATCGCTCAATGTTGTATAACCCTAAAAAGTTAAATCGATATATATTTACATTTGCACATGCACTTGCGTTTTTACTTTCCCAATTACTGGTGACTACATAATTCTTAGTAATGATTTTCGCTGCTGCCTATAGAAAAACCAACCTTGAATAATGAAAATAATTAAAGGATATATTCTATATATATATATAGATATATCTGTCCCCATGCTAGCTTAGAAAAGGCACGGACAGTTTAAGGACCCGAGAATTTAAGAGATTATAATTTAATGACACTCAGCATCAGTGATATTAATTCTCTACTGAGCTTTCATCCTGCGACACCCAAGAAACACTAGAAATTATTTTACTAACAGGTATGATTGTAGGAGGCTCTTATCACTTAGCTACGACAGAGGAGGCGCTTTGTGTTGTGCTGAATTTCTCAATACATGGTCTCCGAAGGTGCGTACCTTAGCAGTGATATTTCAATATCCTTTTTTGCCGGATAGATATTTCAGTGCTAACTTGACAGATAACGAGCCTGTGAGGATAAGCTTGGTACAGATCGCTCCGGTGCGTATCTATATTTCACAAACGCGTTTTGAAGAAAAGCTTATGCTAGCACATATTATTATTTTAATTTATTATATAACACTTACCGTACTGTAGGTGATAAAATTCTAAATGAACTTCGAATGGGTACTGATCCCCATACATAAATTTCAGGTAGTTACAATGATTTTCAGTTTTATACATAGCTAAACTGAATAAATTCACAAAAAGTTTTTACGTCAGAATGTTTGTAACTCACACGCGGCGGGGCGGAACAAAAGTTATATTTTGATACCTGAAAGTGCACTTCCGAGTGGTTGGGTGCAATAAGTCAAACGGAATACAGGTAAATGCGTGCAGCGCAATGTCCTACGCGAGTATTACTTCCTTTTAGGTCACGAACCAGCCCCTCGCCCCCATGACCTGAATTCTAGTGTACCTCCCATTCTCATATCCTCAGCCAATAGGATGCTGTAGATATTGCAACTCCCAGGCTCTCACAAAATGACTACCTACCTAAACAACATAATATATATGCAATGAGAATTGGGTCAGTATGCAAATAATGTAATGTATAAAATATACAGACGAGGAGTCGAATCGTCATTTTTACTGAGAAAATATCCTTATTATAATATGCGAATATTTGTATGGTTATTTGTAGCCTTTCAATGTATTGTAATTGCATTAAAAAAAGCAATGACGTACCTATATAAGTTCATCGGTCACCTTTACCTACTCAATGATCAATATGAACCTCGCATTGACGGTTTCAATTCTAAAATGAGTATTTTTGAAAAAAGGATGATGTTATATTTGTACGTAGTTATACGTAAGTATTTGAAACAAATTAGATAATTATTTTTACGCATGAAGAAAAGTTACGAGTATAATATATGTTTCCAGCTACCTTTCATAACAACTAGTTACTGTTAGCATAAGCTTTAATTTCAAGCTGACTTCAAAAGGAAAAGCTCGGGAGTGAGTTCGGAAGTGTTTGTTTTACCCTAGCCAGAGAAGTTACCATGAAGCAGGGACCTAATACAAACATATGAACTTTAACTTTGATGACGACTCGTATATCACTTTATTCAATATTTTTACAGAGATGATTTATATTAGCCCATTGTCTACAAGAATAAGCATCTCAAAAGTAAAGCAGAATTATGACTCTTTAAAATAAAAATTTAAAAGGACAAATGTTAATAATACTTAGCTATCCCCCAAAGGGTATAGAAAATTACATCCTGTGCCTATCATATGAAAGGTAAGGTAACGAAAATCTACAAAAACTATTATCGATTGAAATTACTTCGAGACGATCGTTCAGCTTTATATCTCGGCCTTGGCAACTTGCCTGCAGTACAAATATCCAGGATACTGATTACTCCGAAAAAAACCTAACTTAACGTGGAACACTGCGTGCAAAAAATTGTTATAGTAAATCATATCAAAGCTAGTACCAACTAAACTATATTTAAAATATTTAAAGCCGTGGTGGCCGAGCGGTTCGAGCAGTTGCCTGCGACGCAAAGGTCGCAAGTTCGAATCCCGACTGTACCAATGAGTTTTTCTGAACTTAAGTACAGTGATTAGTCACACCACGAGCTTTACGGTGAAGGAAAACATCGAGAGGAAACCTGCTACGTCTGAGAAGAAATTCAAAAGGCGTATGTATAGTCGTGCTTGAGTAACGGCGATGGACTCGCCATCTGTCACGTTGGCACCTAATATACCTCTGGCGGAAAGTGGGTATTACCTATACACCTCTGCCTACCCCTTCGGGGACCCTTGTGGGATGGCGTGAGGATATTTACCCAGTAAGATAAATGTTTCTAGTCACGCGAAAGTGTGTCAAGATTTGAAACAAACATTCAATAATGAATATGTATACGAAAATTTCACATTTCGATTATAAGGAGAATATATACAACAACTTCCTATTTGAAGCAACATTAGATAACAAATTCATGTTCAGGTGGCTAAGGATATTGCTTCTTTAAAAATATAAACCTGTTACGCGTCGCTACACTATTGAAACATGGCTACCGCTTCAATATAAATTTGATTAGTGCGTTCACAAAGTTTGTCTCGTAGTCCTTTCAATATAAGAACATAATGAAACTATATTGTTACTGGAGTTTTCATATCCCAGAAACAAAGTAAAGAGGATTAATTTTCCATCAAGTAATATGATTAGATTCCGAAATTGTTTGTTTCTGCCTACAACTTTAAAACTCATTGTAATTTAATCCTCCTTTGTTCCTATATATATATATATATATATATATTTGTGTGTATATGTGTATATGTATATATGTGGGAATAATAGGTTAATTTAAAAGATTTACCTTGCAACACTGCTAACCTTTATTAAGAAAAAGAAATGTCAGTCGTTAGAAGCGAGTAAAAGCGCTATCCATGTATTATTTTGCATGTTAAGTTTAATACAGTTTTAATTGTTTATTCGTTTGTTTTTCGACTACCATCCCCACATACATGTATGTACTAGCCCTTTGGCCTTTGTGGACGACATCATCCGTAATTCGTTTCGTAAAGTCGAAAATGGTTTTAATAGAATTTTAATTGGTATTTTGAAAACAAAATGAAAACTAAATATAATACACAACTCAACTCAACCACAGATATATTTGCTATTAAAACTAAAACCCTATATTATACACTAACAAATCCAACTCAAAGTATCTTATTTAATACTCAAAGTATCACATGAAGAAGAAATTAAATTAACGACACAAAATATTCTAATGGAATGGTAAAGATGGACTTGAAAACAATTTATACACCAATCGCAAATATTCGCTAAGTAGGTTATCTAAGCGATTTCCAAGGAAGTTTCGAAGGAAAATCAAGGTGAGTTTTTATCAAATATCCAATGACAAATAAAATAGAAAATTTCGTATTCTAATCCGACTTTGTAGCCAGGATGTGGGTCTTTGTAACAGTATCCTGGCGAACCCTAGTTCTGATGATATAAAATATTTATTGAAATTATATAAGAGATTTTAATTACTTTTATATCCAGGTGTCCTCACGGAGTGACATAGTAGCTGTGCGACAAAACTCCTTAAATAAAGAGAAAAAAAAACTTAAATTTTCATTTATATTCGACATTCCAATTTTAAACAGTATTTCATTGCACCAAGCTTTATAGAGTTCAACCTTTTTTTAAATGTAATCCGTTTGAGTTTTCAACATGTGTCAAAATAATATATCATTTAATGAAAAGCACTAAGGAGTACTGATATTACCTTGGCTGTAGATCACCCCCAAAATTACTTTCTGCCCCTTTTTAACTCCGTTAGGCGATGAGTGCTAATAAAATACGAAACACGACTTCTATTAATTCTGTTAAAGAATGTTAATGCAAAATTTTAAGTAAATTGGACCAAGGAATCACGTTGCCCCATATACATTTTATATATTTTAGGTCACGTTGTTATATATATATATATATATCCTCACGCCGTCCACAAGGTCCCCGAAGGGGTAGGCAGAGGTGTATAGGTAATACCCATACACCCACTTTCCGCCAGAGATATATTGAGGTGCCAACGTGACACATGGCGAGTCCATCGCTATTGCTCAAGCTAGTCAACACATACATCTTTGACGTATTATATTTCTCGTTAAGCGTATGCTAATCCTCTGGATGTTTTCACTGTTATGCTCGGGGTGTAACTATTCACTGTACTTACATTTAGAAAAAACAGTGATACAGTCAATTACGAACTTACAATCTTTGTGTCGCATCACTCGAACCACTTGGCTACCACGGCTTGACAATTAGTTCAGGTTATTTATTGTAATTGTAAACTAAACAAACAAACTATATAGGTATAAAATTGACTTTAGATAATCCTCTAACGCTGCCCTTTAAGCAGATTAGGGTGGGAATCCGTTTCGATCCGTTGCTAATTTAAACAATTATTTCGTCGAAATTTTCATAAGGTGGCATTTCAAAATGAAATGTTTTCACAATGTGAATAAAATAGTAAGTAATGTGTTGGTTTGTAGGCTTATTCCCAACGCCGAGTTTAAGTAACAAAATGTACATTAGTATGTTATATAAAAGTTGAAAAATCCCCTATCAATAGTAGTAAAAAAGTTATTTTTCTATCCTACTGGAATGTTAAGTACATATGTAAAAGTTTCCCAAAGGCCTTTTCTGTATAGTCACAACGTGTATGTAAATTTTTGATGATGTAAATCTGACAAATAACCTAACCAACCCACGTTCTCATTCACAATATAAGTTAATCCTAACTTTTCACACAACTAATCACACGTTTCCCTCGGCGGATACAGATGAAACAAATGTGCCGAGATAGTTAAGGTTTTCGTATGAATTTACACTTGTTAGAAATTTAAGGGCATAGTAATAATGTAAGCCAACCCAATTTAACCAACAAATTTTCTTTATCAATGGTAGATGGATAATATATGATACTTGATGATATATGATACTATGATATGGATACTTTGTTTTTAATTGTTTTGACTATACTACTATCAAGTAGGACTCAAAGCAATGCCCCTTGTTTGAACGTCTTGACCGCGGACGCAGGGCCTGATTACTGTCAACACTAGGCATCATACACGAATCCAATTTAATTAGAGCGTCTGACGCCTATTGACAGTAGAAATTAATGTGACATGCAGGGCATCGTATGCATTGGGAGTAAATATTGAAGGAATACGATGACATATTGAAGTTAATTTCTATTTAACTATTATTCATCTACTACGCTGCCTTATTTTGTTTATTTGTCTAATAATAAAGCAACTTGAATACTATCCAAAAATCATAATAAAAAAACACAAAATGCACAAGTTACGAAAGAAGTAGCACTATAGACTACATTATATTTTTTTATAATAAACTTAATATATGAGCCGTAGGGCCCGAGTGGTGGTAACACAAAGATTGCTAGTTGGAATCCCGACTGCACCAATGAGTTTTTCTGAAATTAAGCTTGTACGGTGATTAGTCACCGGTGACGGAAAACGATAAGAAATCCTGCATACGCTTGAAAAGAAAATCAAAGGCGTATGTATGGTCGTACTTGAGTAACGGCGACGGACTCGCCATCTGTCATGTTAGCATTTAGGTTTGTTTTACTACCTATACACAACTGCCTACCCCTTCTCAGACCCTTGTGGGAAGGCGTGAGTATATTTAAATTTAATACAGGTAAGGGTGACAACACCCACAGTTTTACTTTGGATATTTTACGGCAACCTAAAGCTCGTTGTGTCATTAATCAGTGTGATTAAGTTTAGAAGTACTCTTAGGTAGAGATTAGAACCACTCGGTATTCACGGCTCTTAATAAAGTGCAATCTACACAGACTGCTACTACTATAAGAACTATATTACATGTAATATTTACATACATGCTAACACCGATGGAATTAACCATTAGTCCTTTTTTCTTTTAGCACGGAGCTCTAACAATCAGCGTCATACTCCATTTCGGTAGTTATTAAACTATTACGAATCTTAAGTTAATTAAAGAAGACACTGGTAGCGAAAGAGGTCGCGCGAGAGGGCTTTACGGGGTAGGAAAACATGGTGAGAATACCTGATTACCTTTGAGAAATTATTCTAAGACATTCATTTAATGTGAATGAAGCGAAAGGGGTCTAATTTTTTTTTCAGTCCGATAAGAGACCGCGGTGCCTCTGATTGGAACTGGCGTTCTACTCTCTGTCTACGTGGTGGGATTCGATGTGATGATATATAAATGATTATGCCATACATACAAAGCAAAAGTGTGTGCAAGAAGAGGCAGAGGAAGGCCACGTTCCAACTACCTGGATCAAATAGATCGGACTCTGAAGGACGGGAACGTTAAGAGTACTCGAAACCGACGAGCATGTATGAAGAGACTGATGAATGTGGACGAAGCGAAAGAGGTATGTAAGTCTAGAGAGAACTGGCGCTCTATACTCTCTGCCTACCCCGTTAGGGACTTGGCGTGATGATATGTATGTGTATGTATGTATGCCTTACATAATCATTTATATCTTCCTCTACCTCTGTCTTCTTCTTTCCATAAATAACACCTCGCGCCAACGATCTACATCAAATCGAGCGGATACTCAAGGATGGTCAGTTGGAATCAGGAAAACTTTAGTTGAAGTAGAAGAAATAATAATATAATATATATCCTCACGCCTTCCCACAAGGGTCCCCGAAGGGGTAGGCAGAGGTGTATAGGTAATACCCACACACCCACTTTCCGCCAGAGGTATATTAGGTGCCAACGTGACAGATGGCGAGTCCATCGCCGTTACTCAAGCACGACTATACATACGCCTTTGAATCTCTTCTCAGACGTATGCAGGTTTCCTCACGATGTTTTCCTTCACCGTAAAGCTCGTGGTGTGACTAATCACTGTACTTAAGTTTAGAAAAACTCATTGGTACAGTCGGGATTCGAACTTGCGACCTTTGCGTCGCAGGCAACTGCTCGAACCACTCGGCCACCACGGCTCAAAAATAATAACGTGAAATAATAATAAATCCTATTCCGCTTAATAGATTCTGCGTGAAAGAGGAACAAACTACCTCACACGCATATATAATATTAAATAGGATTACACAAATAGTTCATTATGTACTTATATTATGATGTATTCATTATGCAAACTTTTTGATTATTGGAGTCCTGGCTGACGATTAAAGCTAAATACTAATTGTTCGGACATGTTTTGACATTAGTCGTGGTTGTGAGTGATATGTTTAGTTCGTATTTCTAGTTCTATATAATTGCATAAGTTTTTGTGTAGTATCATCAAAAATGATTTTAGCTCGACAACATCACGTTCGTTTGAAATCTATTTGTTATATAAGGTAATAACGATTTTCTTTCCGGACAGTAGTTACCTTTACTTCCTTATTAATATTCTACTAATTAGTCGAATGTTTGTTTAAACACGCGTATAATAGGACTTTCACATAAAATATTATTTCCTAATGAAGACCACCTCTCGCCATCGACGGGGAATTCATCCGCCTAGCTTGGGGATGGATTATGACTGAGGAATAGACAAAAGCCTTTCACTGCGCTGTTGCAAAGGAGTTTCCGCGAACGCTAAGGCTTGTGGATTATGAAGTACCGTTGAGGTTTGAGATTCCTGCAGTGTCGGTAACGCACAAGCGGTACCGCTAGATTTGCAAGTGTCCTTAAGTGGCGGTTACTACTTACTTACCATGAGGCCGCGCTATTTGCCACCCCAGTGGAATCAAAAACAGGAAGCCTCTCTATTTCGAATGATTATAGGCAGAAATCACATATACATTTAATGTAGTTCTACCACATACGTAGTAACTTACAGAAAGGTAATAATAAACCTTGCATTTATTCTATTCAATTGACTTAGGTCTGAACTAATCAAAGCGTCTCAATACGTTAAACAAAGTTAAATACGATTTGTATATTATAAGAAGCTTCTAAGGAATTAGTTACGTATAGAAAAGTAATAAAAAAATTAAAAATGCGGAATCTTATAGGATGTATGCTGCTTCACCTCACAAAAAACTTTTTGACCGAAATTGTATGAAACTTGGCACAGATATAGTTTTATAAACTGGATAAATATATATATTATATATTATAGGTGAAACCGCGGGGTACCACTTGTACGGTGTAAGATCGCACAACTTAAAATGATGTTGATAATTGATAGAAACCGCTTGATATTAGATTTATTGATAAATGATTACAATATTGATTGATAGGAGTCCACTCGTAGCGGCTGATATTGGTGAACTGAATGTATACACGGCTTGCGACTTAAATAGTCGCGAGCCGCAGGTAAACTGCTGACGGTTAATTTGTACATAGCTTGCGCCGTACACCACTAGTACTAATATATTCGATCATGATGAAAATATATTAATGAATGGCTTGCATGTCTCAGTTTCTATAGATATCGTTTTCTGGAGGGGCCGTGCAGAGCTGTGTCAGTGGCCACTACGCAGGCGGCCATGCTCGGGGGAACCCGGTGGAAACACCAAATCACGTACAGAGCTTACGTGCCGCCTTGCTACAAGGACCACGACCATAAGAACATGACCATACGCCGGCCCATGTCTCCACATCTCACCATTTACGCGCCCACATTGACGGCGATGACATCTATTGCTCAGCGTATCACAGGTAAAAACTAAATATATATTATTCTGATAATATTTTTACTCTATGGTCCAACAAGTTTTACGCTCAAAATAAAATTTTACTTAGTAACCACGGCTACCTTAGTAGGCAGCTGGTGTTACGTAAGGTATTTAACTTTGAAACATTTTTATCAGTTTACAATTTACTTAGATCCTAAAACCTGTAAGACAGAGTTTTATGTTTACTTAAGTTGCAATTAAGTCATTATACAACGGCATAAAGAACTGGTATTGTTTAAGGTGAATAAAACAGTATGATCTAACAGGTACAGTGGTGAGTTTTTTCGCATTGCTGCTCTCAGGCGGGACTCTGTTCTTGCCCAACGGGGTCGAGACTTACGTATCAATTCTACAGAGTATGGATATGTCCAGAGTCACGGTCTTTCTAGTCAAGTTCATGATCGGCGCACCCTTCGCCTACCACTACTTCATCGGTATCCGGTTTGTCATGTGGAATGCAGGAAAAATGCTCACCATCCCACAAGTCTACGATTCGGCTAAAAAAGCATTAATTGCTACCGCTGTTTGTGTTTTACTATTTGCCATTCTGTGAAATGTGAAAAAGTGCATTCAGCAGAAGCAATCAATATAAAAGCCGGCACGGATTAACGTGTGATCTTCAACAAACTCTCTTTGCAATGTGGATTATGGTATCAATTACTTGATGAATTTAATGGTAGTCTCGAAACGACAGCTTAAATGCTTCCCTACAAAGCTATGTATAATATACAAATATTTTTTACTGTCCTTTTTCTTTATAAGTATGAGTCAATATATATTTTCAATTAATTATAAATTTTACCTTAACAATTAATTTTAATTGCGTATATGATTGCAATATGATGAGATGAGGATAAAATATAAGCTTACTTTCGCTTGAAAAAAAATCTAATACTCTCTGATTATTGCAACTATATTCAAGCTCAGAAAGGTAATTTGTAAGCTCGTTACACTCGTGGTACCTACCTTTAAATGTGACAAATCACAATATTTGTAAACCTCAATAAGGTAGGAGTAACATGTAGTTCGAACTAATTGGATATTCTAAGTTAAAAATATACTACTACTAACTAATTGTAATAATTATATTTATTATTAAATATGAAGTAACATTAGAACTTCAACATGCCATGTGTGTATTTTAGTTGTATCTCAGCTTTATTGTTATCTTTAAAATATGTGTAATTATTTTTACATGTGAGTTTCACACGTTTATCTGTGCTTATCGTAAAAATAAATTGGGTGGGGTACTTTATGTTTTATAATTTTTGTAGGTAATGGTATTAAAATTCCAAGACAATAATGTAAAATGTTATACTATATTATATAATCCTTAATAGAATATGTATCTTTGTTTCTTTTAAAGTATTCTTATTTTACCATCAACTCGGTGTAATCTTTCTTTTTTAAGTTCTTTGCAGAAATTAATTAAACGAATACTTTCTTAGAAGAGCGCAATCTTAAAGGAGCGAGTGCGAACTTAACACCCTTTGCTGAATTACACGAAGGTTCTCTTATGTACTTTTAACATACTGAGAATAAACGTGCCATCGACGTTTAAATAATGATATTTTTTATTGAATGTAGTGTCCGGTAGAATTAAAAGTTATACATTGTTCTCGGTCAAGACTCGGAGTCTGCCAGCGGGCTATGGAACGTAGTCTTCTAGGAGTTAGATTATCAGATCGCATCCGTAAGAACATCATATGCTCCAAAATACTAATAGCCGATGCAGGTTGCCAAGCTGCCGGACTTAAAAGGGATTGGGCTGGAAACGTCTGTCGCATGTCAGACGAGCTGTGGGCTGTATTTTATATATATCTATACTAATATTATAAAGCTGAAGAGTTTGTTTGTTTGAACGCGCTAATCTCAGGAACTATTGGTTGGAATTGAAAAATTATTTTTGTGTTGGATAGTCCATTTCTCTAGGAAGGTTTTAGGCTATATAACATCACGCTAGGACTAATAAGAGCGAAGCATACATGAAAAATGTTGCAAAAACGGGAAAAAATATTCCTTTTTGAGAGCTTCCGCTGCGTGCGTTGCGTAAACGGTTTAAGTTACGAAAATGTCATGTATAAGGAAATTGTTCCTCTTTAAAAGTTCTAAAAAATAGTCCACAACAGCAAATGTCTATCTTTTAAGATTTATTCAATATAACCTTTTTAATGGCAATAAAATTTGTTCGAAATTAATGCATCATTTGCGAGGATGTTTTATCAACACAATATTAATCCTTATCCAAATAAATATGTTATTAATCACAAGCATTTAAATGTAAACGAAATTGTACTTGACATCACTTAATTTCAATCAACATCTTAGGAGATACATATCATAATGTTAAAATAACTCCTCAACTCAGATGCGTGGTCGGCTTGCTACGGGACGGTTGAACTCAGCGAACTGTTTTTTTTATTTTTTTGCGATTTTTAAATGACTCTCACTCATTTCATTCACTTAATTACTGAAACAACTCTCTCTCTTAGGTACGCAGACGGAGTTGCGCGCATCATCTATTATATATATATAAGCTAAGCTAGCTGTGCCCGCGACTTCATCCGCGTGGAATATAAGATAAAAAAAAATTCAGTTTCTAAAATAAAAGTAGCCTAAGTTACTCCTTTTTACATCAGCTATCTGCCAGGGAAAGTCCCGTCAAAATCGGTCTAGCCGTTTCAATTGTAAAAAAAACTATTTCGGTGTATGTGCCGTGTATACATTCATATGCATTTAGTAAAACGCGGTTATTTCAATATTACAAACAGACACTCCAATTTTATTTATATGTATGTATTTCTTTAATTCCGACATATTTTTTTTAGTATGTCAGAGGAAGGATAAAAATATAATACATAAATGCAGTTGAGATGCGATCTCTTCGAAGAGTTCGACAATAAAGAGATTTGCAAAACGACTGGTGTGAACGGGGGTGTGATTGTTAATATAAAGAAAAACATGTTACGTTGGTTTGGACATATAGAGAAGAAGATTGACGAAACAGATATACAAAGCGAAAGAGTGTGCAAGAAAAGGCAGAGGAAGACCACGTTCCAACTACCTAGATCAAATCGATCAGACGCTCAAGGACGGGAACGTCAAGAGTACTCGAAACCGACGAGCATGTACATATAAAGATACTGATGAATGTGGACGAAGCGAAAGAGGTTTGTGCACGCTAATCTCAGAAACGGCTTATCCGATTTAAATGTGGTTTACACTAATATATTGTGGTAAGCTTCATTTAACGTAACCAAAAGATACATTCAATGCTGCCCAAAGTCAATATTCCGCGCGGACGAAGTCGCGGGCACAGCTAGTAAATAAATAAATAAGTTGGTACTATAATCTAATGAAAGAGAACTCAATGTGTACTATATATTTAAGTATCAAGACTACCCGCATAGCATGAATCATTATATTTAATTGATTACTGCTCCATTGGTTCGGAGTTAATTAATTACGACTAATACGAAACTCATGACGGTCACGATCAATGTCGCCACCCTCGCTGGGATAATACTCCGCACGCGATGCTACAAAACTCCATGTTCGATCCTTTGTTTCCTTCATAATCCTTTGTTTGTAGCTGCCTGGCTTGTTCGACAATCTCGTCGATCGTTCGACATCTGATACTCAGTCTAACATCACTTCTATTTACAATTCGCAAACATAAAAAGAATGATTTATTTATAAATATGACTCGCATATATACATGTATACTAAATGTTCAATCTTCATGCCTAATCCACACATAACTTTAATCCAAATTTTGTTTCCATATAATTCAATGTTATAATATTAATAAGAAATAATAATTATAATAATATATTCAATTAAAAACCTGGTACAAGGATGTACATTATCCATATGCGTCGTGTTTCACAAGAGAAACAAAACGATTAATAACTTTATTTTTTATTCACCCAATTAAATAGTGTTATAGGTGCAGTTCTGAAACCTGCAGTAAAATCTATACTTATAGAATGCTTTGTCCTCAATTACTGACTGACGGATCAACGCATAGCCTAAATAGCTGATCTGATAGCTGATAAGAAAGTTCACCCAAAACACCCTAAGGGAGTGAAAAACGGGAGCAAAGTTTGTATGGGGCAACGAGATTCCATCGCCTGACGGGGTTAAAAAGGGGAAGAAAGTTTTTTTGGGGTTGAAGTTTTTGATTTAAATTAAATGTATTTTATTTTGACACATGTCTGAAACTCAATCTTCCCAACTACCTAGATAAAATTTTCAAGTGTTAAATAGCAGACTGGATCAAATTGATCGGACACTCAAGGACGGGAACGTCAAGAGTACTCGAAACCTATGAGCATGTATGAAGAGACGAATGAGAGAAGCGAAAGAGGTATGTAAGTCTTGAGAGAACTGGCGCTCTATACTCTGTTTCTACCCCTTCAGGGACTCGGCGTATATGATGTGTATGATGATGATGTGTATGTATGTAATGTTTAATTGTAAAAATATTTGTGTCTGATTTCATGTGTATGTGATATTCAAGTAATTATTAGTTTGTCGTAGAGATTAATAAATTTGTATTTTGTAAAAACGTTTTCATCGCGCTAGAATACAACACAAGAAATTGCGTTATTTGGCAACGGACTTCTATATGGTAGAGGTCCTGCCCCAGTCGAACAATTCGAACGGGAAACCCGCTATGCCCTACATTGCTATGAATAGCACTAACGACATCTATTGCGATTTCGTAGAAATTCGTAGCCCTAACTTAACTGATTAGAGTATAGTACTTGACTGCCATATAATGCGGTCGGTTGGCAGTAGCACTATGGCACTGATGAGATCGTTTTGTCACAGACGTAGATTAAGATTTAAATACCACGATATACCTTGAAAAAAATAGGGAAAATAGACTAGGTGTGTATTTTTTAAGATTCCAATTATAATGTATTAAGGTTTGATGATAAGTAATAGTATTAGGTGATAGATAAAAAAGTTAGTCTTAAAATAGTTTCAAATGCTTCTAATCGCATTTTAGTGTAACACCTACATATAGTAAAGTCGTTCTGCTGCCGTTTTCAGAACTTACGCCTAACATTTTCCCTTTATTGGCTACTTTAAAACACCATCCTGCAAGCAGGTTTGTAACTTGCTAAGGTTAGGCTAAAGGTTTAGGTTAGGTTTGTAACTTAAACGCTCAATTAATTCAATATAAAATATTACCTACATACAAAAATATTATCGCATCTGGTGAGACATAAAGTGACCTATATAAATATCAATAATGATATCCATTACCTAACGCATTTTTATAACTGCCTACAAGAACCTGCAATGTATGTTACAAGTCGCTGAAAGCATAAAAGCAATGGCCACTTTTATTGAGCGCCTATCGATGTGACTGCACCTGCATGCTCCCAGGATATACATACATTGCTGCCATTAGTATTATATAAAATTATAAAGTTGTGAAGTGACACCAAGGAATGCTCTTGCAGATGTGGCGTTGCTCTGTTATATATTAAAGCAATATATTCAATCAACAATAGGGTAAATGCATTCGCTCTACTTTATGGTCATAATGGATTCACTTACTCTCATGGAGTCAGAGACTGATCTCACACATATGTCACTCGGTGATGTTATCACTTTCCAAGGCACTATACTAGACTTACTCCACAATCATAGTTGAAAGAAAGAGGCCTGTGGCGATTTTTTTTACTCGAAAGTACGTCTGATTACTGACGTCAGTTCAACAAACACACTAATAATGTGTATTATCAACACTGCCACAAAGCTGAGTAAATTTATACGCTTTTTAACACATTGTTAGTACTGTTAATCCGAAAAGAATCAGTCCTCGTTTTCTGTCATGTCAATACTTGGTCATGTAGCGAGTAGCGTGTCAACCCACGCATGCGCTGTACTTTCTCGCCTCGCCCTCAGCTTACTCTACTCTTCAATGGGTGACGTCACGGACGCATTAGTGTCTGCCGCAGTTTGTATTTCAAATACAGTAGCCCGCGTAGTTATTCGGTTTACGCCTTCGTCTGCATACATAATTTAAAATGATTTACTTATAACTAGTCAATTGTAAAGAATTAAAAAGATGAAGTATAAAAAGAAATATAATATATAAAAAGATGTAATATACTCCATGTATAAGATTTAGCACAAAAAATCAAAACCTTTTAAACCTCGCAATTAAATCATGTTCGTAGCCCTCAGATTACTAATATAAAACAAACAAGAAACCCGTTGTTTTATTTAAAATTTAACACATACATAACCACTATTTAAAAAAAACATTGTAAGCAGACCTGAATACGTTTGAGAAGAGACTTTAGGCCGTATGTATAGACATTCTTGAAGAAGGACTAGACGTCAGCCACTGGCAAAATAAATGAATAAATTTATAATAATAATATCCTCACGCCTTCCCACAAGGGTCCCCGAAGGGGTAGGCAGAGGTGTATAAGGAGTGGGTAATACCCACACACCCACTTTCCGCCAGAGGTATATTATGTGCCAACGTGACAGATGACGAGTCCATCGCCGTTACTCAAGCACGACTAGACTATACATATGCCTTTAAATTTCTTCTCAGACGTATGCAGGTTTCCTCAAGATGTTTTCCTTCACCGAAAGCTCGTGGTGTGACTAATCACTGTACTTAAGTTCAGAAATACTCATTGGTACGGTCGGGATTCTAACTTGCGATCTTTGTGTCGCAGGCAACTGCTCGAACCACTCGGCCACCACGAGGCAAATTTGACAGAAGAATATGAACGAAGTTAACTGGCGTTCTACCACGCGGGATGTATACAATGTATACATATCATCACGCAGAACTCACGTGGTTGGAAGAGAAGCTAGAGAGCTAGATTTTTCTAGGCTTGCAGACATTTTTCGCGTCGGCTATTTGTGTACATCGGTCTCTTCACTCGCCAATATCGAGTACTCTTCACGGTCCCACTCTTATGTGACTGATCGATTTGATCTAGAAACATAGCTGGTTCGGTTTTTCCTCTGGAAATGGTTTTTGTTTTTCTTACTTTAGATATATAGTTTCGAAACGGTTACATTTTGAGTGAATGTTAATAAATACTTTTTACATCCCTAATTTTTTACAAAGAGTATTATTTACATACTGCCATAAAATAAAATATTCATGTCAATTTATTATTGTCAAATAGCGATTTGAATTGTTTAGAATAATCAAATTTATTATATGCAAGATACATTATGTTTTTCACACTGGTGAGAGAATATCATAATCTATTATCTTAATTGGTTTTATATATATATTGGTTTTATTATACTGTCAAATTAATGAGATCTTTTATATAGCGGGAATCAGCAGAGTTACATATGTGAATATTTGAGCATTTAAAGTGCTTTGATTGTACTTACATAGATTTTATTCTTTAATTTTATCTATACTTATCAACTGCATCATAAAAACTAATGCGAACGCAACCAATTCACGGTACTTAACTTCTGAGTGTTGTGTTTCAGCGCTATAGCGCCAGGTAGCCTCTGCCAGGGTTTTCGTTGCTTATGTAGCTTTGTGCTCTCTGCTAATTTCTTTGAGTTGTAGCAATACGTTTACATGGTGTGCAGTTGGAACTTTTCAAAGTGAATAACAGCTTTGAGCTTATTCGGTAGGTTCGGCGGACTCATAATCGATAAAAATCCCTTTCTACCTCCCCCTGGCCCTAAAAGCATCTAAGAGTATTATCGTTGTCCGAGTAGTTGCCTACAACTCAAAGATTACAAGTTCAATCCCGGCTGTACCAAAGATTTTTCTGAACTTAAGTACAGTGATTATTCTCACCACGAGCTTTACGGTGATGGAAAATATTGTGAAACCTACCTACAACTATATACATTTGAGAAGAAATTCAGACACGTATGTATACTCGTGCTTGAGTAACGGGGATGGACCCGCCATCAGTCACGTTGGCAACTAATATATATATCTCGCGAAAAGTGAGTCTTTTCTGGTTAAACCCTACTTTTAATTACGAAGAAGTAAAGTTCGACTTAGTTCCACCATCGGGCCTCTGACGTCGTCCGCTTTATGAGTAAATTCCTCCAGTTTTTTCCTCCAGTAATTGTTCCAGGATTCTCCCATGTCACTAATGTCTGTGTTATAACTATGCCACTGTTGTTTAGTCGACGTCAAAGGAATTTTAGCAATCACGTCAATTCACACTTTTCATACACGTTCATTTACGTGCCCACAAATAGTGTAGTAGTAGTGAATCTGGAGTGATATGCGATGCTTCCGTACTGGCATTTAGTCGACGCGGAGCTCTTCATTACGTCCTGTTCGTTTCAATATTTCAAAATGACTACGCCTCAAACTTTTATATAACCCTCAGTGTATATTGGTATATGAGTGAATGTTATAAAATAAATATGTTTTTGTCAAAGTATGTACCATATCCGCTAGGGCTGGTTTGATAATCACTTAATTGAACACAATTATACTAATTTAATAGAGCTTACTATGCCTATAGTATTATTTTAATATTTTGATGAACAGCACCACTTTATCTTGTTATGAAATAAAAACTTCTCCTAAACTCATTTACTACGAAATTTTTCGATTTCGATAGCATTATCGTGGGTAAGCATGACGTACGGTACCGTGGAAATACTGGGAAATAATTATCCCAATATTTCCACTAAACTCTCTACTAAATTCTCTTGCTTGCACAGTGTTTTAATGCGGACGTGTTAGTAATACATACAGTGCTTAGCGCGGCGTAAGCCGTTGCTCAGAATTTTAAGGCCATGGAAGATAAACTTGTGGCTAATGAACTGCTGGCGTTCCTGCAGCAGAAGCTGGATGTGATGGACGAAGTTTCTGCAATCCAGATCTGCGCCTCGAGCTTCAGCGAGGATGAAATCGCCGCTTCAAAGGTGCTTCTGTTTCGGTTGCTCAACAAGAGTGACCAGATGGTGTCTCGCCGCCGTGACGGGACTAAGAAAAGTCTGCAGGACATCATCACACTGATGAAAGTGACCGATCCAGACGACATACCGTCGTTAGTGGCGAGGGACTTGAATAAGCTCCCTCCTGTCACATTCGACCATGTAGACGTTAGGAGCCTTTTGAAGGACATTGTCCTTCTGAAGGCAAGCCTTGTCCAATCGAAGCTGGCTGTATCCGAGAACACCGTCGCTGAATTGCGAAAAGATGTCATCGAGTTGCGCAATATTGTGGCGGTGTCGAATTCACCATCAGGCGGCGCATCGAATATCAACGTGCGTCGCGGAGCTGGCCTCGATACATCGGCAGTGAGTTTCGAGTCAGCAGTTTTGTTGTCTCAACTCCGTCGGTTGCTACGTCTGCAGACTGCGTGCCCCGCTCGGCCCGCGGCCACGCTGCTCCCCCCGGCCCCGCGCCTCATCCTCGCAGCGCTACGAGCCAGCCCACCCCGGTGCCCGTGTCGGCAGCACCTGCAAAATCTCGTCGAGATTATGCCGCCATCGCCAGGAGCACCTCTACTGCTCCCCCTACGAAGCCCACGCCCGAAGGGGCGTCGAACCGGGCTGGTAAAGAAGATTGTTTTGTGACGGTGCAAAGTAAGAAGCGCCGCGTGCCTACCAACCAGAACCGCTGCGGCAAGGCTCCTCTGGAGCCCAATGTCACCCTGCGAGATGCGCAGCCGAACACTCCGGAGTACATATCCCGCCTGCATTACTCATGTAAGGTGGAGGACATTGAGGAATATGTGCACCGGAAGCTGAAATACAGGCCGAGAGTGCAGTTACTGGAGTCGCGCCGCAATGTCAATTTCAAGGCGTTTGTTGTGCGAGTCCCGACCTGCTACCTGCACGTCGCCATGGACGAGGGCTTTTGGCCCCAGGGCGTGGTGTTCCGTCGCTTCCGCGGACAAGTGCCACACGAACACTCGAGGAAGTGATATTGTTATGATATATATGTTAGTCTGTAAGGTATTTATGTAATATAGCTATATATTTTAGGATAAGGTATATATTATATCTGCCCTTTAAATTGTAACATCTATTTAAATGTGTTGCCTGAAAGAAACGATTAATATTATTATTCTTTATTTGAAATACATCCCATATATTACATTTTTATACATATATATATATAATGTAATATATGGGATGTATTTCAAATAAAGAATAATAATAAGTTTATATATATATATATATATAAACATATTTAAAAATATTAAATATAGGGGCCCACCGGTATCGGGATCAGGGTCCAAGGTACCGGTGGTTAGGGTCCCAAAGAAAGAAATCTCCTCACAATACGTTTCGAGCAGTACTGTTTTCTGCATCAGGCACTTGATCCAACTGTCTAACGAGAGCCTCTTGAGGTGTTGTTGTTATTATTATTATTATTATTAAATCCTACTTGAATATACTTAACTGCTTTAATTACTCCGAAGGATAATTACACGGACGCTTTAATATTTGATACAAATGAACATTTGTGTTCTCGTATTAATGTCTGTTTGTTCGTCTACCGTTCGTTAAAATGTAATACCAATAGAAGGAATATATACGTCGTAATTTTCGTATGTGATTAGTTTATTAAGAAAGAAACCAAGTTTGATCATTAAAATAATACATTGCTCTTCACAACTTTCATCTTACACATTTTTTTTATTTCAGAGATACATTGGAATTGTATCGAAGAAGGTTGCAGAGAAATGGATGCTGCTAAAAGGTAGGCACATTTAATCGGTCAGGTTTTCCGCCTATAAACTGCGAATATCTAACCATACTTATTGGGTGAAAATAAGGAAACATTTAAATAATATCTTTAAATATATTGACATCAGATATAATTTTTTATATAACTAGTTAAGCCCGCTCATTATTAGCCCATCGTATAATTCACGAGAAATATGATGATGATTAATGCTAAAATATTTCATTTTTCGAAGCATGCGCATCCCATAAAGGCAGTGCCATATCAGTTTCTTTTTAATACAAGAAGAGTGGCAACCAAGCATCCGGAAAACGATTACCGCAGCCTATTTACGCTTACAATACCGAAGTATCCCTTGCGCGTTGCGAAGCATAATGGGACTAAACCTCTGCTGCCAACACAACATAACAATCCTCCCCCTCCCCAAGGAGCTCATTCCTGGAAACCTCATTGAACACATAATGAAACAACATATCACCAATTATGTTGTTTCTGCCCCTTCATTTGATTAGAACTGGACAATGGGACAGCTTTATGTTCCAGTACAGCATAACTCCAAAAATTTTATAGGCATTTTTACATAATGCTGTTCTTATCATAATTATTCTAACGTTCATTAATAAAAAATGTGAAGCATGATAAAATAAAAAAACGTAAATGCTTCATCGTCGCTAGCCATCGACGTTCCTAGTCTATACATAATATAAGTTCCTCGAACGGAGTATTTTCTCGGAAAATTCCTTCGTACTAGCAAGGGAAGCAGGCTAACAATTTAATTCCACGGAAAATATTTCATAATATCGTGTCTCCTTCTTCGCATAATATCGTCCTTTATTACTATAGTTTATTTAGATATTTTGCCTTTATCGTCGGGGAATTCAATTTGATCTTGTTTGAAAAATTCTCGATGCGTATTATAAAATATTTTTTTAGTTATTGTAGTGACATTCTAAGTGATTACACTAGCCGTGTGAGTGGTGTAAAAGTAAGGTCAAGTAAACAAGTTCCAACCCCAATATCTTAATTTGAGAATCAAGGTTGTACAGTGTTTCTTTTGCAAAGCGAGCCTTACGGTAAAATAAAACTTATAAGCTAAACTGCCAACGAAATTAGAGTAGTCCGAATTCAGACTTGAAATCTTTGCGTGAAGGTGACTACTCGAACGACTTAGCCATAACGGTTATTGAAAAGAACTGATATTTGACGGACAAATTAGACTGAGAACGAGAAAAGAAAGAAATAATGTAGTGCATTACATTCAAACAATATGATAGAAGCTGTCTCACGCGCGGGTGGCAATTACACAGAATGCCAAAGCTCATTTCAATATCTCTGTGTATTTGCATCTGATGTGCCATAATTATAATTCAAACATGTTTATGGATTCAGCGGTTCTCAAAGAGCTCAAGAGTTATGTTAGACTAGCTTATGCCTGCGGCTTCGCCCGCGTGGGGTTCGAAGAAGTAGCTTGTGTATTTTTCTGCTAGAATCGGTTCAGCCGTTATGCCGTGAAAGAGCATCATACTTTATAATATTAGAACTTTGAATTTTCCAGATAAAAAAAAGCAGAAGCCTATGTCCTATTCATAAGCCATCACGATTTCAACTTTCAGCCAAATCGGTTCAGCCGTGAAAGAACCGCGAACATCCAAACCTACAAAAGGGCGCTTCGTGGCATCACACTCCAAACAAATTGACGTTCGTCTAGTCTCATCTATACGTTTCATTATATCATACGTTTATTATTGCGGTCGAAAAGCTTTACTTCACCCAAGCAAAGCAGGTTGGCACAGCAAGTAAAATGAAATTCCATTCAAATATGGATGGATGGCTTTGCACTGTAGCGAGTCGAACGCCAAGCCCCGCACGGGGTAGGCAGAGAGACTAGATAGAGCCCCGTTTGTCTCTAGGCTCACGGACCTCTTTTAAATATTTGAACATTGGTTAATTTATCCGAAAATGCGGACATTCCAAGATAATAAAATCTGGTAAATTACTCCATGGATTTAGGACAGTCTTAAGCTCGGGTAATTACCCCTAATCCCGGGAAGTTGTCACGGGAGAAGGTGTGTACCATAACATTCCTTCATCCAATTCACGCGGACCAGGACAACTAGTTAACTATATATATACGTTTAGGGTCATTCCATTATCGTGGGTGCAATATTTAGACGCCTGTTTTAGTTTAACCTAATTAAACAAAAAACATTTTTTATTCAATCAGTCTTTAATAGACTAAATTTTTTCAATTACTTTCAATTATTTCAATACCTAAATAGGTATTGAAATAATTGAACACATAAATTGATACTTTCCATTTGTGAACGTATTTACAGGAACTTGTGGAAAGTTCCTGTTAACTTTCCACCGGTGAGCGAAACGCTATTCGATCTGCCATCTAGAGCGAAATACTTCTATTTCACTTCTGTAAAACTTCAGTTAGCTACTTTGTATTTTGTACTACTACTTTTGTTTCATTGATACAAAGCGATATCAATTTACATTTGCAATTTATTTGTTAGTTGGAACTTTAGCAGATTGTAACAGATCCTTCAGTGAACTAGTAAAAAATCTGTATCCGTTATATACATATATACGACACGATATTTCGTGACGTATCCGCTGATACGACATTTTTACATACCACTTGGGTGGCAAACACGCATGCGGCCCGCCTGATGGTAAGCGGTTACCGCCGCCTAAGGACGCTTGCAACATCGGGGGTATCAATCGCGTGAAAAACTCCATGCTGTACTCTCTAGGGAAAAGTAATGAGTTCAGTAAAGGATGAATATTATTACATTAAAGAGCACGTGCTTTCCAAGCTAATTGCTTTTGCAAATCGACGATCTCGATTGCACTCGATGCGACTTGACAAGTCGCATCGAGTGCAATCGCATGGTTAAATAGAAACTGAACGTGGCATTCACCAAGAAATAACACTCTATAGTCTTATAACCTATTACTCGGGGTTATGAAATGTATATCTATACATATAAAATGCTTTGTCCTGAATAACTGACCGATCAACGCATAGCCTAAACCGCTGATCGTAGAGACCTGAAACTTAGAGGGTGTGCTCTTTGTGTGACGTAGGCATCCGATAAGAAAGGATTTTCCGAAGTTCTATCTCTAACGGGGTAGAAAAAACTGGGGCAACGTATGGGTAAGACCACGTGATTCCTAATAATTTCGTATATTATTGAAACTCATCGCCTAACGGGGTTAAAAAGCGGTAGAAAGTTACATTAATACTCCTTAGTGTTTGAAAACTCAATCAGATTTTACTAAAAAAAACCTAACTCTCATGAAAGCTTGGTGCAATGCAATATACTCTACTCTATAAACATGTTAAGTATTTCAACACACACTTTGGGCTCGGGAATTGAACTTGGGCCGAGCAAACATTACATAGAGACGCCGCCGGACGATAATTTGGCTGCGTTTGTGGTGCGAGTTCCCGTGTGAGGACTAGGATACACAAGCTATCTGCGTCTAGTCATGGGCGTACACTTTAATTAACCGTAGGACGTGGTGCTCTGTCGCTTCAGCGGGTATATGACACATGAACGCTCAACGTCAGCGCATCAGTTAAAGTGGTACTTCATAGCTGGACTATCATTAGTACAAGTCGTATTTACACATAGCCCATATTACATTAGCCACATAGCCACAAGAGCTAGTGACTGACAACCTGAAAATCAATCGGTTACCCCTTTTATCTTTTTGTTGTCCATATGATGTATAGATTTCTGGTTATTTTTAATTACGTATAATATGTGTAATGTATCTTATTGGTGCAATTGCGTGCTAATTATTGAATATTAAATAAATTAATAGATATATATCAATGCTATAAAAAATGTCGAGAGAATTAATGAAGAACGATTGACGAAAAAAATTTATAAGGCGAGTGTGAATGAAAGTGTTGGAAGTGGTAGACCTAGACGGACGTTTCTAGACCAAATTAGGGACGTCTTGAAAAAGGTCAGGTCAAGAGTACCCTAAACCGAAGAGCATGTATGAAGAGAATAATGAAAGTGGACGAAGCGAAAGAAGTATGTAAGAATGGTAGCAAGTGGAAAGAAGTGGTCTCTGCCTACCCCTACGGGAAAGAGGCGTGATTATATGTATGTATGTATGTATAAAAAAAAACAATTTGTACCTAAATATATGTATATAACAATGTAAACTAAGTAGTGGATTTTTTCGGATAATATTTAATATTTTTCTTAACTAGGGTAACCTATAGTAAAATATTACGTTCAGTTCAATGTGTTAATGAAAATTACATCAGGTACAATATCATTACGCAGAATGTAAATGTAGGCAGAGAAATTAAAGCACCGGTTCAGTAATTAAAATAATTATGATATTTTCATCACTGTTAAGGACAGGAGACAGGGCTTCCATTGCCGGCCAGATGTTTTCAATCCAGTCATTGATATTGCCTGCCTTATGATAATTATGATAATTATTGGTATACAACTTCATACCTCATAAGTGTGTATATTATATTGAATGAGGAAAATTGCAAGCATTAACTTACTAAAAAAATAAAACGTACTATTTTCATATAATAATAATCAAGTTATATGATAGAGATTTCGATAGTTTCTGCACAGTTCACTCACCACTGCCCTAGTTTGTTGAGATTACGAGACGTCGTCGTTAAAGATTTATATTTCGTTAAAGATTTATATTTTATACCACCTCATCCAAAATTTCCACAGTTTTAAGAAAACACAAGCATAAGAAAGTAAAGTAATTAACGTTATGTTATAATTTTCAGAGCTGTGTATTTTCATGTTTTTAAATTTACAGCACTTACATCTGATACTTTACTTTTAGATACGTTGTTCGAGATTTTACACTTTGCACACACAACTAGTTTTTCTTTACGTTTTTCTCGCTTGCGGAGAGCGATTGCCGCCGCCGACGGGTGCCCCTCACGATCTATATCATGAGACTGATCCGGGTTCTTATGTCTGCTTTCCAAATTTGCCGGGAATATTAATGTGCCGCAATGGTTAGAAAAGCCGCCTGCATCGCAAATGATACACGTGCCAATCCAGACTGAACCAAGAAGCTTTTCTGAACTTCAATACAGTGATAAATTGATCCACTAGTTTTATGGTGTTTATTTTTAAGAAGAAATTAATTGATGTACATGAATGATCGTGTTTGAGCCGTCGACAGACACGCCATCTGTCACATTGGCACCTTTATATAGGTAGTTATGCCTACCTACCGAAGATAATCGTTTTTTTTTTAATGGGATAAGCTCCCCGTTGAGGTTTTCTCTAGAAAATACGGCATGGAGTTCTTCAAAAAGGGTGTCAAAAGATTCCTGCAGGGTCGACAAGCCACACCCTTGGTGTTGCTAACGCTAATGGGCGGCGGTAACCGCTTACCATCAGGCGGCCCGAATGCTTGTTTTCCACCTGAATCATATATAATAATAAATGTAAATTGTAAATTATCCATACAGGTTATCTGTAATCATCATTAGTATAATTTAAGTAAAAACACAACAAAAACAACCACTAAATCATATACCTACTTCTTAAACTATTTAGCCACCTCAAAAAACAAGATCGCACATTCGAGCCCCGTCGGTCACCAATAACGATGAGACAATGCAGTGATTAATCGCGTTTGGGCCTATAAGGTTAAAATACATTCTTAGACGCATGTGTAATTGTGCTTAGGTCAGTGACGGACTCGCTGGTAGCTAAAGATATGATTGGTAAAAGAGGATATTCTCAAAATATTTTGTGAATTTATCCTTATGACGGCGTAATTAAAGAAATTGCTCCAAAGATTGAGAGAGACTTATGGTTCCTAAGAAATTACATCATAATTTATACTCACACCGACACATGATTTTATGATTTTTATAGAAACAAATACAAAGAAAAAAACAAAGCTTGTATTTCTTATAATTGTAATAATAAAATGAATTCTAATATAAACTTTCATCTATGCAATATAACTAAATGAATAACACATATAAACTAACTATATAGCACACACTCGCCATCTGCCACGTTGGCACCTAATATACCTCTGGCGGAAAGTGGGTGTGTGGTTATTACCTATACACCTCTGCCTACCCCTTCGGGGACCCTTGTGGGAAGGCGTAAGGATATATTATTATTATTATTATTATTATTATAGCACATACTAATAAAAAAATCTACCCCAATCCATGCCACGCGGAAGGGTACAAGAAGGCTGGCGGCATTGCCATGTTCTTCTGATACTACATGTATGTATAACTTTATCGATACAGCAGATTTTTATGCGAAAGTAAAGTAACAAATTTATCAAGTTAAGGGTGTAATTCTGTTTTATTTCCATTCATTGTCCTATTATATACATATGTCCCTATTATATACACATGTATTTGAGCAAATGTACTTTACATTTGATTTGAGATCTAATCCGCAATTCAACTTGTGTGAACGAGACTGTGATTGAAAAAATGAAGAAAGTCAAGTTATGTTGGTTATGGATACTACCCATACTTAATTATACCCGATCAAGTTCCTCTGAAAACACTTACGTTTCTATACCATGCTACATTGCCAATTAATGGCAATTAGTTTTGCCGAGACGGGTAGGCGAACGCTGATGCACAGACAAGGGTTCGTTTACTATAGGGTACGTAGCTAGTAGGTATAGACGGCATTCCCAGGGCTGCCAACCGTAAGATTTTCAACTATTTAAGGCATACGAATAAACAAATCGCAAGGCGCACAATGCAGAGATAATGTTATATGAACCTTAATTTATATATCATTACTAGTACCGTTTTAGATCGCTTGACCGGCAAGTAGCTGAAAGTAATAAGGAGTGAACAAAGCATACGAAGAAGGATACTTATATTAAAAAAATTAAAGTAGCAAAAACGGGTCTGGTTGGTGTTAAAAAAGATTAGTCGTTTTAACCAATGTGACCTACTGTAAACCTTACTGATATTGAGACTATATGCAGCTTCAGATAACAAATGTTATTCAGCTTTGGATAACAATTGATAACCCAATGCAAAATAACTACCTATATTTATAACTACATTGATATTTAGTTATAAATTCGTAATGTAATTCGTAAATGATAAAACCCACATTATAATCTAGTAGGTTAACTGGTACTAGTTGGTCGCACGTTTTACAAATTGTTTTTTACCTCCCCACCGGAGGGGGTAAAACGTGGACTTTGAATATAACCTTTTCATTTGTCTATTTATTTGCGGACTTATCTTGCTATTGAAATCTTATGAGCGTGCGTATTGAACAATGAGGGCAAGCGCCCGCGTTTACTTACCTAAGGCGCGGTCAACTAATTCCGCGCGTACTATAGTAGTAATTATACTTAAACTTTATTTTGACATACATACACACATGTCATCGCGTCAAAATCAGAGCTTTCTACGCTTACTGGATCTTGAATACCTGCACCGCCGGGGAGTTCTTGTCGTTCTTTTCCTTGTTTGTGTTATCAATTTAATCTAGGTATTGGATACGTGGCTTTCCTCTGCTTCTTGTTAACGACTTTCCGGTTGTATACTCGTGTATGTTTTGTTAACATTTTAATTTTATTAGAAACAGCATTGGCATCCCTAGTAACACCGTATTAATAACTCACTCACTCTCATTACTTCGCTACGTCAGTAGGTGCGTATATGCATAATTATATTGTGAGCAAATACTTAGGCTTTCAAATTATTGAATGTAACTATCGATATTATACAGTCACTACTATTTGTATTAAGCGTACAATAATTCACTGTATTGGTTTCTTTTAGATCTAGATACTGCAAATGTATTCTCATCTATAAGGGCTCTAAGATAAGACAGTGATTCAAAATTTACTTTGAGCAGCCAATGTGTGCCGTCGTTTGCACAGCCTGACGCATACATCCCACACATAGCACGACTATACATACGCCTTTGAATTTCAGATCTCAGATTCAAGTCATCTTAGATTTCAGACTCGAATTCAAGGAAACAAAACCTTCATATTATGTTTTTCTTCACCGTAAAGCTCGTGGTGTGACTTATCACAATACTTAGTTAAGAAAACTCATAAATCGTTTTACTCATCCTTACCACAAGACCCAACTACTTGAACAAAGCTTAAACTCTCTTAAGCTCTTAGTTGTTTCGTTAAAAACATCCAGTCACGACATCTGTCGGCAGTAGGTCAATGCTTATTGCGTTTTCGTTTATGTTTTCCAGTCACCTTACACTTAGGCCCCTTACGTTTGTAAATATTTGACAGGTTTAGAATAAATGTGCATTACTAAAGATCTTTAATAAATATGTTTTCAAGTTTTAGAATATATCTCTAATGAACAATCTTTATTCTTTGTGAAGTTTGAACTAATTAAGCCCCTCACACGGTGGAAGTACAAACGCTCTCTCAGCGCCATCTGTAGGATGGAAACTGAATTGATACATCCAACCCTTTGCTGACCCCAGTCCTTAAAACAATAAAGTTATAACGTCAATTAAGCTATGCTATTATCTGCTTGCGCGTGAATTGTTGTTTTAAATAACTGATATATAGGTATATGAACAATAATAGAGTAGCTCTTATTGTATAAAAGGGTTGGTTGAGGTTCCTACCGTAATTTGTACTATAAGATTTGAAATGTCGTGCTTGTAAAACAAAGACGGTGGCTCCATCTTTCACGTTGGTACCCTACTAATATGATTAATGGTAAAGTTAGTGAGGATATTTGTTTCACTTTTCACATTGAAAATGGTTTCTTTCCATTACAGAATGGGATTTGATGAAAGTTGGCACAGATATATTTAGCTGGATTAAACCATAGAACAAATAAATATGGAAAAATAATATATCCTTGAACTTTACTTTTACGAGGCTTAAACCGTGGGTCACAGCTTGTGTAAAATATATCTTTGGTGAAAAGGAGGGCGTTGCTCGGATCTGCCACCCACCCTTTTGGGGCGCTAGCGCTAGTAGGGAGGTGTTAATATACCAATAATTATATTGCAATTCGTTTGTGCACAGGATCCATCCGTTACGGGTCATATGTGATCCAGCACCATTCCCACGACTGCTTGGTCATAGGGGCGGGCGGCGCTGGATTGCGCACAGCCGTGGGTCTCGCCCAACAGCAGTTCAACGTAGCCCTGGTTTCCAAGCTCTTCCCAAGTCGTTCACACACCATTGCTGCGCAAGGAGGCATAAACGCATCCATTGGTGAATAATATATATTTTCTGTAGATACGTTATTATGGCCTTCCGAAAGTAGAGACGATGCCATAGTCATATTATCGGTTTTAGATATTTTTATTAGTTAGTGCATAGCATATCGCACTGTATTAAATACAATGTGACACATTGTTACAGGTAGCATGCATGAAGACGATTGGAAATGGCATTTCTATGATACAGTTAAAGGATCGGACTGGTTGGGTGACCAGGTACAGTATGTACTCTACGTATACGTATACAAGATCCATAGTACAAAGATAAATTCAATTTTGACATAGAATTTCGTAAGAACGCAAGGCGTTTAACAATACAGCGACATCTACACTATGTAAATGTAGAAACATTTTGTCGTCAACCTTTGAGCCCCAGTGTAAGTTCACGTCCCTGAACAGAGAGAGAGCTAGTCGTCCTATGGTCTCGTTGCCGGGAAAATAAAAACCAAGCGAGAATATCCTGACCCATAATGTGAATAACCAACTGGCCAAATCAGTGCCATTCTCTACCAAGACAGGAGATAAATTTTGGAATTTATCTCCTGTCTTGGTATGAATATAGAGAAGGCAGGGTCAGTAAGCTAAGTAACGCATTTTTCATACATTTTCGAATTAAGTCATCTGGCATACGCTCTCTTTGCCGTGATGTACATATATATGCATGGATTCTATTCAAATATGTATTAAAATGAGTTCGTTGACTTCTCTAGGATTCCATCCAATACCTGACACAAACAGCACCGAATGCAGTATATGAACTAGAAAACATGGGTATGCCTTTTTCCCGGACCCAAGAGGGCAAGATATACCAGCGCTCTTTTGGAGGCGCCACCACCCACTACGGCAAGGAAGTCGCCAAAAGGACATGTTGTGTCGCTGACCGGTAAATTCATACGTATTTTCCTTCAGTAATAGACCACTCATTACTATTATGTTTTACTATTGGTATAGAGATCTTAGCGATCTTATCGAGTCTTACCTAGTTATGAGAGAAAAATAATCATAGTTATGCTAAAAAAATCTTCTTAGTTTTGTAATATCCCTCTAATTGAGAAATTGAAATGTATTATGGTCGAATTTCGTGTGGTGTTATGGTTTCCTATGTTATTTTTAATCAGTTCTTTATAGAAAAATAATAAGCTACATTTGTCCATTTGTGTTCTACTTATCGAAATAGAAAGGAGTAAAATTTTATTCTCCTCCGTCCGCGTTGTTTTTGTGGTACAAAGTTTTTGATTCGCGTATTGATATTATTATGGTACACTCATGCCCCTAAATCAAATTTTAATACATCGGTAGACTTCTACGGAATAAAACATCGTACGTGTTAATCCAGCTAATAGTCTATCTTTGTGCAACTTCAACCGTCAAGCTATTTTTACTACCAGGATTTTAATGCCATCTGCCGCCAAGCATGTTAACTAATTACGCGGGTCAACAAACTACTTTTAAAAAGCTAAGGGCAGCTGTGAACTTGTATAACATACTACCAGATGGCTCTCTCTTGTAGAGACGATATTTTAAGGTGAAAGAAGAATAATAGGAAAAGCCAGTTAGTTATAGGGGTAACCAATCGGAAGATCTCTTCTGCATTAGGCTGGCTGTCCTACAGTATTTACAATAAAAATGTTTCGTTGGTGTATAACACTAACTTAACTTTTTCAAATGTTTGGATAAAGATACTATCGTTAAGAAATCCTGTGTACTAATACATTTCGAAGAATGATACAGTCTAATCAATACATACAGTATATGTGTAATCTGTCGTCGTGCAAGTGAATCTGTATGTTGGCCCATCTGAGTACGCCTGTTAATTCTCACAGCCTGGGCTACAGTACATGTTTCTGTAAGCATATAGGTTGGTGATAAATAATAACTCTTCTATGTCCAGCACTGGCCACGCGCTCCTGCATACACTCTATGGCTACAGCACCAAGTTTAAGAACATCGACCTTTATTCAGAGTACTTCGTATTAGACTTGCTGATGCAGGAAGGGGCAGTAGTGGGCGCGCTGGCGATGGATATGGATGATGGCAGCCTGCATAGGTTACCATTTTTATAATTTACAAGCGACCCGCCCAGGCTTTGCTCGAGTACAAACAGCGTTTTGTTATTTCAGTTTTTTTTTTAGCCTACCTTTTCATGGTTCATTCGGTCATGAACGAATGAAATCCGTTTAGAATTTAGGCGTTTATCGCGTACAGACAGACGCGGCAGGGGCCTTTGTTTATAATATTACTAGTTGTCCCGCCCAGATTCTCTTGGGTGAAAAATCTATGTATTTATGTATGCCACTGCCATCTTGCTAAATATACTGCCACAACGTTCAGGAATTCTTTGTAGAGTTAGCACTGTATAAAGGGTACTCGAAACCTTCCTTGAGAATGCAGACAAATGTTAATGTTATTAAGTCGCTCTTTTAGGACCAGGTGATACCGCTATGGCCTACCTCTCTATGCGCTGCTCATTTAGCACTATTAGTGGCTATGGAATTCTGTGCAGGTTCCAAGCGAAGAATACCGTGGTCGCGACGGGCGGATACCCGCGCATGTACTTCTCGTGTACAGCGGCGCACACGTGCACCGGCGATGGCTGTGCTATGGTGTCGCGTATAGGGGTCCCTCTGCAGGACATGGAGTTCATACAGTTCCACCCCACTGGTGAGTATAAATTTTGACAATTTGGACAATGGGTTGAACTGACAAATTATAAATTGCATTGCGCACTGTCACCTGTATAATGGCCAACAAAATTTGCTTAAATCTATATCTATATAACTCAAAGGTGACTGACTGACATAGTGATCTATCAACGCACAGCTGGACCAAACAAAAGCAAACCACTGGATGGATAGGGCTGAAATTTGGCAGCAAGGTAGATGTTATGACGTAGGCATCCGCTAAGAAAGGATCTTGATTAATTCTACCCCCAAGGGGATAAAATAGGGGATCAAAGTTTGTATGAAACTTTGTCAATTTTAAACCGATCGGTCTGAGACTTTGCATGCATAAAGCTACTATGATGTAGGCATCCCCTATACACACACACACGCACACATCCAAAATAAATAAAAAAATACTGCACAAAGTCACTATCCCACGCGGACGAAGTCTCGGGCACAGCTCGTTAATAATAAATTTGCATATATTTATTAACATAATGTCTGCAGGTATGTACGGGTCAGGTTGCCTTATGTCTGAAGGCTGCCGCGGCGAGGGAGGCTTCTTGGTTAACAGCGAGGGGCAACGTTTCATGGAAAAGTATGCGCCCAAAGCGAAGGACCTGGCCAGTCGTGATGTGGTTTCCAGATCGATTGCTTCGGAGATCCGACAGGGTAATTTAACGAACCGTGCGAAAACTACATTTGTCTAACAAGTTCGTTATTATAAATCATTCCTTATTTCCACAGGTCGAGGCGTCGGTCCAAAGAAAGATCACATGTATCTTCAGCTCCACCACTTGAGCCCCGAAGTTCTCAGGGAGCGCTTGCCCGGTATCTCTGAGACGGCGTGGACATTCACTGGCGTCGATGTGTTTACCCAACCTATACCTATCATTCCTACTGTGCACTACACCATGGGAGGGATACCCATTAACTACAAAGGAGAGGTTATTATATTATAATACTCAACCAATTAATAAGAAGAGGTGACAGTTGCTTCTATTTGTTTGGAAATGATTTGGAATGCTTTCCTTTTGATTCATTAGGGAAAGGCATATACAAAGATGCTGTTTTATTACGTGTGTTTAAGGAGCTTGGAAGTTAATTGTAGGAAGTTGAAAGAGGAGAAGAGTTGTTGAATACTTAAGACGTTTCAATGCCCAATTAATTCAATAACTATACAATAAAGCGGTAGCGTAAGAAATCAATTTGAGGTTTTTCTAAAATACAACCGTATTTGAAGATATTTTGGCCTAGACAGTAGACGTAACACGCGAGTAGTAACCATGATGCTTTACTAATAACTTTCATTTTAAATTTGCATTATTCATTCTGTACGGAGCAGAACTGCTTTTTTATCATAGCCTTGCTCTGTCATAACTTTTCATTTACCTTTTCTACTTGCATATTTGTAAAGAGAGAAACGTTTTTCTTCTGTCTACCATGTTCTGTAATGTGTTCGTGGGAACTTGACGTCTGCACTTAAATATAAATGGGCTATTATATTTAAAGTACATGTGGAGTTATTATACGGTATGTTAGGTGATAGAATACAAGGATGGAGGAGACCACAGCGTGCCAGGACTACACTCGGCCGGTGAGGCTGCTTCCAACTGTCATGGCGCCAACCGGCTTGGTGCCAACTCAATACTTGACATCACCGTCTTTGGGAGGGCTATCGCAGAAAACATCGGCAAAATTAGCAAGCCGGGTGAACCACTACCCAAGCTAAAGGATGTAAGCACGATTCTTATCGAACACATTTTCTCAATAATATTTCAAAGTCTTATGACATTTGTCTATTCATTCATAAATACATCATGTCTGTGTTCTACAAGTCCCTGAATGACTTCTGTATATAGAACTAGAAGAGTGCTGTTTCAGGAATTACAAACCCTGCCCGATAGTAAGCAATTAGCATAGCCTTCGGATATGATTAAGTGTAACATTAAGAGCCGGGGTGGCCGAGTAGTTGCCTGCAGCACACAGATTGCAAGTTCGAATCCCGACAGTACCAATGACTTGTCTGAACTTAAGTACAGTGATGAGTAGTGCAACTATGCACTACGAGCGTTACGATGAAGGAAAACATCGAGAGGAAACCTGCATACGTTTGAGAAGAAATTCAAATGGCGTTTGTATAGGCGTGCTCGACGAATCTCCCTGGCGTAAAGTGGGAGTGTGGGTTGTACTTCCTACACACCTATGCCTATCCCTCCGGGAATTCTTGTGGGAAGGCTTGAAGATATATAATATTTTAAGGATCTGTGTGAACAAACCTTGGATAATTTGGAATGGATCCGTAATGCCAACGGCTGCGCGCCCACCCACGAACTTCGTGCAGCTATGAGGGAAACCATGCAGACCAAGTGTGGTGTTTTCCGTGAAGCCAAACTCTTAAATGAAGGTACCAGTTACTATTTGAAATTATTTATACGCAATGGAGTTCTTCATCCTTCTCACAATGTGCTCCGGAGAAGTAGACGGAGATGTGTCGGTAGGACTCACACACCCACTCTTCCTGTAGATATATTTTATAGGAGTCAACGTGACAGGTGGCAACTCCTTTGCCGTTTCTCAAGCACAGCTATACACACGTCTTCGAATTCTTCTCAGACGTATGAAGGTTTCCTCTCGATATTTTCTTTCACTGTAAAGTTCGTGGTGTGACTCATCACTGTACCGAGGCTTAGAGTTTTTGGTAGATGCAGTCGGTAATCGAACTTGCAATCGTTGCGTTGTAGGTAACTACTCGAACCAAACGGCCACCATAGTACTGAACTAACATTCTCGTGCTCAGGAACAACGGAGATTCAAAAGTGGTACAAAGCCTTCGAGCAGATCCGCACAACAGACAGGCGAATGAACTGGAACAGCGATATAATAGAGACGTTGGAGCTACAGAACATGCTGCTGTTGGCCGTTCAGTTGGCCGCGTGTGCTCTCAACCGCGTCGAGAGCCGCGGCGCGCACTTCCGCGACGACTTCCCCAAGCGCATGGATGAGATGGACTACAGCAAGCCTACTGAAGGACAGGTCACTATTCCATTATAACCTGCAGTAATAATCAATCTCATAAATAACCACTTAAGAAATACATGCCCTAACTTATCATGTGTGATGTAATTATTATACTGCTCATAAACATTATATAAAGATAATTATTTCATTCGTTCCTGTTTGAAATATGTCACCTGTGACGTATAAAAAACTTATCTAAGTATTTTTATTGTGGTATAAACATTGAAGAAGAAGCGCAGCCTGTTTACGCTCACGATACCGAAGTATCACTTGCGAGTTACCACGCTTGTGTTCGCGAGATATACAATCACTGGTTTTACCCCCAAGGGTTTGTGAAGATGGCATGTCTATAACAAATGACGGAATCCTTTTATTTGTTAGACAAAGCTGCCAATCGAGCAGCACTGGCGAAAACACTCGATGTCAACGGTGGAAAAGTCCACCGGCAAGGTGAACATCACGTACAGACCGGTAATCGATAGTCCTATCAACGACGAGGTGGCGCATGTTCCACCCGTTCCCAGGGTTTACTAAAGTGACATCGTCATTTGCACCCCGATTATATGGCGGCGTTAAGAACCATCCAGGAAATTGCATGTGAAGAAATCCAAATTAAATTCTCACTGCTGATAATAAACACTTGAATTCAATTACCCATTTATCATTATTTTGTATAGCCGGCATATTCGGACCTGTTTACAATAATTTCACTCACTAACTACAATACTATACATATTCTTCAAGGAACTAAGAATCTATCTACCATAGAACTTACTGTCCTGTATAAGCGAAAGAGTGAGGTGTGGTACGCCACCTTTCTCTGCCTACCCCATGAGGGACTCGGTGTGCTGATATGTTTCTATGTAAGTATGATGTTTATTCCTATGCCTCTGTATCTGTAAATATGGTACTGCTAACTCAAAGCTCGGGCTAGTCATGACTACATTGTGCTATGCACTATTTTCGCTTATTTAATATACCATTATCACAGTATATCCCTTGATATATTGTTATCGTATCTATCCCACTGAGTTCCTCACGAGTTAGGCTCGTGGATAAGAGAGCGCCAGTTCTCTAGACTTAGGTACAAACTTCTTACGACGCACTAACGACTTTTTTTAGGGATACAGGTAAGCAATGCCTTACATAAAGGAACTCTACAGAATCAATTAGCAAATCGTGAATGCTTCTTGATACAAAATAAGTATATATATATATCCTCACGCCTTCCCACAAGGGTCCCCGAAGGGGTAGGCAGAGGTGTATAGGTAATAACCCACACACCCACTTTCCGCCAGAGGTATATTAGGTGCCAACGTGACAGATGGCGAGTCCATCGCCGTTACTCCAGCACGACTATGCATACGCCTTTGAATTTCTTCTCAGACGTATGCAGGTTTCCTCTCGATGTTTTCCTTCACCGTTAAGCTCGTGGTGTGACTAATCACTATATACTATATATCACTATATACTATGTATATAATAATACAAAATAAGGATACGCCCAAATCCTTTATACAAATATTGTCTTCACTAACCTATCCAAATATTTCTTACAATAACTTTGACCCTTCTGGGTCGATATCGGCTAAATGTCCAGTTACACGCGATCCCTAGCAGGTTATCTTGTTTGGTGTTTTGTACAGATTGGTAGGGTGTAAGGGGGTCAGAATAAAGTGGTAGTGGGCAAGACATGCGTGTACAGCCGCACCTTAATATAATAGCCAGGTGGCGCTTTATCAAATCAACGTGTGTTGTTTCTATCGGCCGATAATATTTATTAACAATCTTTATTGGAACATCATGGCACTCTTTTGTTTTTACAGATTTAGTTTCAGTCAGTTAGTTAATATAGTAACTTGGATTTCTCAATTTTTCTATATGCCTTTTAATAAATATATTTTAAGTGTAAACTTGATAGATGGCAAGTCCGTCGCCCGTAATCAGGTATGCCTTTGAATTCTTTCTTCTAGTCTCCTCTAGATGTTTTCACTTTTGGTGTGACTAATCACAGTACTTAAGTTGAGAAAATTTGAACTTGCAATAATAGTGTTGAAAGCTTATTAACCTAACCACTTGAACATATAATATATCCTCAGGCTTTCCCCCAGGACCCGATGGGGTAGGCAGAGGTGTATACGTAGTATTCACACACCCACCTTCCGACAGAGGTATATATATATTAGGTGCCAACTTGAGCGATGGTGAGTCCATCGCCATTATTCAAGCACGACGATACATACGCCTTTGAATTTCTTCTCCCTCGTATCTAAGTAGGTTCCCTCTTGATGTTTTCATTCACCGTAAAGCTCGTGGTGTCACTGTACTTAAGTTTAGAAAAACTAATTGGTATCTACAGTAGGGATTCGAACTTTCAGTCATCCTTACTAATATTATAAATGTGAATGTAAGTTTGTTTGTTACGCTTTCACGTAAAAACTACATAACCGATCGTCATAAATCTTTGTACACATATTCTCGGAGGTATTAGAAGTAACATAGGATACTTTCTGTTGAAAAAAAAGTTTATTTTTTTACGAAAGGTAAAAAAGCTGTCTACGCCGACGAAGTCGCGGGTACAGCTAGTTGTGTCTATAAGTTCGAATTAACTTACTTTATTAATTAAACTAACTATTTAAACCACTCGGCCATATTATTTGATATATATATTTGTTGTATTGTTTTTATCTCCAAACAAGTAATATCTATTATATTAAGGCTTGACATCCATGAGGTATAAGTTAGTAAGCAAACTATAACCTCGTTAATGCACTCATCACAAAATACCTACTTCAGACACGCCGAAATTATAGCCTCCATCCGCGAGCACATCACAATGTTAAACTCTTAGAGGGCATTGAGGGGATTGAGGATTACTGTACATTATTTTTTATGTATTTCATAATTATCATTGAGCTGCGGTAGGCTAGTGGCTCGAACAGTCGCCTACATCACAAAAATCAAACAATGCAAGTACGAATCCCGACTGTACCAATCAGTTTTCATAAACTTAAGTACAGTGATAAGTCACAACTCGAGCTTTACGATGAAGGAAAACATTGAGAGGAAACCTACATACGTTTGAGAAAACATTCGAAGACGTATGTATTGACAGCGTTTATACTTGAGTAAACAATAGATACATACATTATGTTTTAGTACTGTAAAATTGTTATCACAAAGCACGCTGTTATTATCTTTAATAGTAAAAGCAACAAATGTATTTCCCATTGTAAGTTTCTTAGTTTTGTATTTCCTTTATTTTACGTTAGTAATCCAATCTTAATATATATAACTCAAAGGTGACTGACTGACTGACGTAGTGATCTATCAAAAAATACTGTGCAAAGTCACTATCCCACGCGGACGTAGTCACGGGGAGAGCTAGTAAATAAACACATGTGATATCATCTGTGATTGTAACATCAAGACTCCAAGATGCCGGTGAGCATGTATGAAGAGATTGTTTAATGTGCGCTCTGTTTTCTCCTCTGTCTACCTCGTCAGGGACTTGATGATATACTATCTGCTTCTTTAGAAGTATAGATATCGTAGTCTATTGCCGATAGAAGAAGCTTTTCTTAGGGGACAAAGCGTATAATCGTCCCAAGATGGAATTATATATTATGCTATTATTTTTATCACTACCAATCAGATTAAGTACCTAAACAAAAGAACAATTTTGACACACTACAAGAATAAGAGCACCGTGGAAAAATATATACGTTTCTGAATATATTCAATTTAGTTGCTTAAGTATTAGCTCCGCCATTCACAAAGTGGGTTAAAAACGTTTATTTAAGGAACCTAAAAATATAAAACATTTATTTACATAATATCAAATGACCCTACGCTATACAGAGCCGGCGGGGTTTGAAGCCGCGAGCTCTTTAGCAAGGAACGATTGCACTCATTCCGTAATACGTAATGGTCTGTCATACGAGGCACTTGGAAGTACTGAAGTTAATGGTGGGAGAAATTAAGACTGTACCGATCTGAATGGATTTTGTACAACACATTTCTTAGCAGTGTCGTCGCTGCTAGCGTGAATATTTGTAGGTTAGTACAGGCATCAATATGGTAAACATAATTATAGTACATTGATCACTCCTGCCATTGCGACACGTTTTACAGAAATATTCCTCATTATCGCAATAGATTATGTGAAAAATGCGTGAAGTGTAACCGTTAACCCGCATTAATCGCGTCCGAGGCGTCGGGGGCGGCCCGGCCCCGCCTGCTCTTCCTGCTCATCTACCGCCGCTAATTACCTTCTCATTGCTCACACACCATCGCCTTTAAGCCAGCTTCTGGTTACCTTACATTTTAGTCATGAACATGATAAGGTAACTAGTTAAACGTAATCTAATTGATCGTCTATATATACGCCCTACTTTAAGTGAATGTGTTAATTTAATTATTGATCTAACCTTATTGCTCACTTATTACGAAAAGATTCAATCACAGGCCACCGCCTAGTCAGCACATTACTAACTTTAGTAACTGTGATTTGAATTGTCTCGTGCCGCACCTATATCGTAGCTTCACAATATGAAATTCAAAATTGGCCAGGACCCAATGAAATGGGAAACAACGTGAAATATCCCAGTAGAAAGTATATGCGATTTACTCGCAGTGCCAACTGTTAGTAATTGTTCAGTATTTGTGTTTTGTAAAATCAAATTAGGTAAAGTGATATGATAATCGTCCTCTTGAGGTGAATAAGACGAGGTAGAGAAGGTAGCTGGTGGCGGTGACGGCACGGGTGTGTGGTGGTGCCAGGGTGCGCGGGGCAAGGGTGCGTGGAGGCGCGCTAGGCCCCGCCCGGGGGCGTGCCACCCGCGACCACCGCGCCGCCCGCGATCACTGCGCCGCCTGCGTCTCCGGCCGGACGAAGCACCTCGCTATTATCCCGGTTTCCTGTACGCGAACGCTCGCTTTGCTCCCGTCTATCGATTTGTTTGTTTTTTTTCCCGCGCAAACAAGACAAATAGATCGGACGTGGTCCTTCCGAGTGCCGTGTCGTGACGGTGTCGCGTCCGGTAGGTGTCGCCGCTGCAGCCACGATGGCCCGTCTTACGGAAGCAACCCTTCACCAGAAGCTCGCCAATAATAGGCATTAAGTAAGGTGAGTAAGAAGTTATTGCTATGCGATGTTTTTCGGGTCTTCTGAAACGTGTTTCAACAGCTGTGCTATTACATATAACTAAATACACTGACATCAAACAACTTTTACAGCAAAATCCATTATCAAAATATAATAATTGTTGTCCTTAGAACACATTTACCTGATGATAAAACCAATACAGTGTCAGCCTTAACCATTTCATCCCTTGTTCACTGTGTACATACTGCAATTAATATTGTTACTAAACGACTTTAAAAAGCAATCAGATTTACGTTGGATTATTGATACGTGAAGATATTTGGTTTTTGTAGTTTTATATTATAGCGTTTTTAATTAATTATTTATTGAATCCAATTTGTATATTTCATTCATTTTTCCATAGCTTATTTATCGTGATAATTACTTACTGAATCTTTGGAAAGATGATCCAGAAATTCTGCTCTGCTCTGCAATAAATAGTGAGCAATAAAACTCGGTGTAAAATTGTTAATCATACAATAACCACTCATTAGTAACTACAAGATTTATTCGTTCGTCCAAAAAAGGTCTTGTTACAACTCAATAAATATGCTCAAAATTGTTAAAGCATGGTTCACATTGTTTTGTAAATAAGCAAAACACTAATGTGTGTCGGTAATAATGTTTGCCGACGTAATGCACCCGCCAGTTGGCACGGGCTCCGCCACCAAATGTATGCAAACCGGCCGGGACATTCTTGCCGTATCCATCCATTTGCCGCAAGTTTCTTTATGGTGACTTAAAAGCCTTAGCATATTCTATTTTACATAATGTATTATAGACATCGCTTGCGTGAAATTTTCAGCATTAAAATTACTTTAAGGCCTTTTTGATGTCATAACTACATATATAATTGTGAAAAGTTTGCATTATTGAAAGCGGAAACATAATTCGCATTTATTTTGGTACGTATAAATTACTATAAACGACAAATGGTACGATAAAATTCAATAAGCTTTTCACTAACATATTACATTCTCACGCCTTTCCAAAAAGGTTCCCGAAGGGGTAGGCAGAGGTGTGTAGATAATACCCACAAACCAGCGTTTCGCCGATGTTATTGTATTTAAGATGTCACCGTGACAGACGAGTCCGTCGCCGTTACTCAAGCACAACTATACATACATCTTTGGATTACCTTTCAAACGTATGCAGGTTTCCCGCACTGCAACTCTTAATGTTTTCCTTCACCGTAAAGCTCGGGTCTGACTAATCATTGAATACTTAAGTTAAAAAAACTCATAGGTACAGTCGGGATTCGAACTTGAAATCTTTATGTTTCTCGAACCATTCGACCATGACGGCACACTAACCTATTATCCAGCTATGTCCATATAATATCCGCGTCTCTCCTAAGTACTGCTCCTACTTAATGCTGAACTCTTAGATCACGAGCCTGTTCGACCATGAGACACGTTTTGAAATATTTCTCAAACGAATTTAGGTTTGTTCGAAACTTTACCACTCGACTTGTGAGAAGTCACAGTAGATACTTAACATCTACCTCATAAAAACTCATTGGTCAAACCACCGAATAAGAATCTGCAAAATTGATGTTGCAGGGGACTACTGAAACCACTCGGCTACAACTGCTCTGAACTAAACTTAAAATACAATTTAAACTAGACCGCACTGGAGAATAGCTGTAGATAAGAATACATTCCATTCTAGTGCGCTATGCAAAACGTATTCTGTACCTTGTGGCATTACCATAGTTGCATTAAATCTAGGTGGCAGACCCTTCTGCTTGAATAATATTCGCATAAATCAAGTAGGAATTAATTATATTGCTGTTTGAGGATAGAAAAAAGGTACTACATTTAAATGCTTGTAAATTGGCTATTACTTACATTAAATATCAGATCTAGCCCCTCTCGGGGTAGGTGGAGAGAGTAGAGCGTCAGAGACGGGGCTCAGGCTGTATCGTCACACTGTCAAAAGCTCTGAAAAGGTGCTGCATTACGGACAAGGACACCTTCAATAACCTTATTTGTAGGTTGGCCTGGTACAATTAGTAGTCTCCCTTAGAAAAATACTTATTTATGAACTTGATTTGATTTCTCGTATACTAGCGATTTAGTTCGCTGATACATGAGATCGCTGACTCAGTACATAAACAACTATGCTTCGTGAAACACAGATATTGTCCCTGAGGACAATATACTATATATAATATATTTGGCACGAAAAACTCATATAACTGTTAAACGAGTCCACAGATAGTATGTAGTATCTTCACTCTGGGATCCCCGAGGCAGAGGTGAAATCACATCCCCTCTTAGCCAGAGATTGATACATATTCTTATCATCACAGTGAGTCCCTCCCGGATTCTCTCTAGACCTACATACTGGAGGTCCAGAGAGAACCCGTGAAGGAAGGAGATGTAAATACAAATTAGATTTGTTGATCATTATATAACGAACGTGAAAACATATACGTGAAATGACAAGTAAAACCACAGGGGGCACAGCTAGTAAATAATCGTTATTTGTGACATTCAAATATGACTCATATCCTCCCTTAAAAAACAGCTATCGTTACATTGATTCATATACTGTTCTCAGTAGCGGCACGTACTACAGTAGCTGAAAGAATATGTACAATATTTTTCATTCATACATAAACTGGAGCCCACTCGTCTAAGTATATCACGAAGTTAATCGACCGAAAAATCGGACTTGACCATCTACGAAAAGTTGTTAGGTGCGAGCATACCGAGGAAAAACTGTATTTTGAATGATAAATAACGACAGAGTTCGTTAAACTCAGTATCTCATTATCTCCTCCAGTTTATTTTGATATGAAATAAGCATTATGTACTTGACAATTGATTTCCCAGCTGAACGAATTAATTTATGTGCGCGATTAACTGTCAATAATTTTATCAGTTTAGGTAATACTCTGATCTTCTTGCGATCCTGTGACCCGAAACAGTAAGTTAATAATGTGGCTCATTCCTAACAAGGCTTTGTCGGCCTATTTAAGTACACCCGTTCCGAATCCAAAGATAGAATCTATCGATTTGAAAGCACTTTCTGTTTTCACAAAGCATAACACTGGTAGTTCGACATTTAAAATAAATAAACTTTTAATCTGTGGGCATTTGCGTCCACAAGGATGTGATAATGATGAAGAATAGTTGCAATTGGTGACTTAAATTCAAATTACAAATATCCTACGAAGAGGCCCAAAATAATTATACCTACTATATACTTTCATAGTCCCGTCAATATTCTTACGTATTCCCATTATTATGTACGTCATGCGAAAACAAACATCTTAAGATTTTTAATGAAAGTACGTATGATAGAAATATATTGGGGAAAACTGGTAGGTAGGAACAAAGGATACCCATATAGTTTAATATGGTCACGAGGTGTACAGTGAAGGCTACGGAGTTGGGTTGAGTGACAGCTGGCCAGCGGATGATACGTTTTGTCGCATATAATAAGGTAATGTAGAGACTTCCTGCGACTAAGTGGCGCGCGCGCCGGTACACATATACCGCTATAAAACGCCCACGTTCCAACGCCAATCGCTGCGTTTATATTAAGACACTGCAAGCTCATTTTTCAGGTCTCCAATACCTGAGAATCCTACTAATATTGTTATAAATACGAAAGTTTTTAAGGCTGATTATTCCTCTTTCACGCATAAGTTACGCTCAATTCTTGGATGAGTCAATGTTAACTTTTTATGGCAATAGATATCAGCTTAGGTTTTTAATCTAACTGTCACCGAGTGCGTAATGTGCGGAACCTATTTAAAATTTCTGCCAGACGAGCACTTAAGAAGTGCCTAGCTGGAGGGCTTACCTCTTGCCATTGTCCGGTTAAGTAGCAAACATTCCCGGAATTCACTCTACAGTACGCATACCATACAGACTTGTTACTTGTGGTAAAGATCTGTTCTGTTCTGTGGTAAAGATCTATATAATCAATCGTTGATTTGCCTTCCATTGTTTTAACTGAAACAACTTAATAACTGAAAAAAAATTGAAATGTGCTGTCAGTAGTTCTACACATATTATTGTGGATGAAGCTCTTGACTTGAAGACTAATTGAAAAAAAAATGTTCAAATACTTAAACATTATTTTTACACATCATTTGCCTCTCTTGGACTTCCTCATTTGGCAATAAGCGTCGGTTGCGCCTGCGCATATAATATAAATATATGTAATAATTACCGACTTTTGTGTATCTTGCGATTTCTATAAAAATAATTGTTGTAAATAAAATTAGTACGCATTTTACAAACGGCAAATTTACGTTCGTGGCCAAATCGCTTGTAAACATAAATTGGTTATACGAGATATTTCCCTCGCGCCGGATGCAATCAATTTGTACCGCGCAGTGGAGAGCGCAGGCGCTGGCTACAGTTCACGGGAGACCACTGAGATATGATCATCCTACATGCATTTATCGATCATCGCTTCTGATCGTACTGCGAAAAGAATATTGAACCGCATGTCAAACAATGCAGAATTTGTGATAAAACTAATGGCGTTCGTTTAGTTTCTGTGTGGTTATTGTTAGGCAGTGTTCATAGAATTGTGTGGTATCACTGGAATGTGATACCACGGACAAGCCGCCACGACGGAGAAATTAAATCAAGATGTAAAGCGAACAAAAAAGAAGAGAATATCGGATATGGGGTACATGAATAAACATATTATTTATATAATTCTTTCGGTTTAATATTTTGTCATTTACTTATTTTGTATGACTATATACATCTATACATGGCAACAATTTAAAACTACCTTATTATTCTAATGAGAAATAACACAAAATGATTTTTTTACCATCTATGTTTCGTTTTTTTTTTATTACTAATTTGGCAGAAAAGCATGAAGGCCGCTTGATGGTAAACATGTTAGAGCTCATTTTGGAAATAACGTACATTTCTCTCACTGTCATATACTATGACAAAATAATTTTCAAAGAAGAACCGAAGCTCAAATCTCCATTGTTATAGTTCTATGTAGCTCGTGAGGACAATAATATAAGGTCCTTGATCTGATTTACGGATTCTTACGAATTTGTTATCAATATGCAAAGGTTTATACTATTGGTATAATTATTCTTGTTAAGGAAAACATTAGAAGCTGTGCTAATTCCAGCCAAAATATATGTGACGCTTATTATCTGTGCATAATTTTCTTTCCTTCTTTATTACTTATATTAACATGTATTATATGTAGTAGGTGAAAAATTACTTTATCAGCTTTCTTCTCCGATAACCGCGTGTTATCTTATCCAAAAACACACAATAGATTAATTACTGTACTACATGGACACATTCGCTGGAAGAGTAGTTTTATCACAATGATTAATGACCAAAATATATATATATATTCAAAATTCAAAATTCAAAATTCTAGAGCAAGTGAATGAATTTGTATAATTATCTAGGAAGCATGTTCACACGAGATGGAAAGCATGAAAAAGATATTGAAAGAAGGATAACTGCCGGAAATAAGGTGAATGGAGCCATGTCGGCGTTGATGGGCGGTAAAAGTCTGAGCAAGAATACTCGAGTTGCTGTCCACAACGCGATATTGGAACCTACCTTATTACATGGCAGCGAATCCTGGGTATGTCAGAGGAAGTATGAAAATAGCTTGAATGCAGTTGAGATGCGATCTCTTAGAAAAATATGCGGCGTAACGATATTAGATCGAATCCGCAATGAAGAGATTCGCAAATCAACTAGCGTGAATGAGGGCGTGATTGTAAAGATGAAGAAAGGCATGTTACGTTGGTTTGGACACATAGAAAGGATGAGTGAAGAAAGATTGACGAAACAGATATACAAAGCAAAAGTGTGTGCAAGAAGAGGCAGAGGAAGGCCACGTTCCAACTACCTGGATCAAATCGATCGGACTCTCAAGGACGGGAACGTTAAGAGTACTCGAAACCGACGAGCATGTATAAAGAGACTGATGAATGTGGCCGAAGTGAAAGAGGTATGTAAGTCTAGAGAGAACTGGCGCTCTATACTCTCTGCCTACCCCGTTAGGGACTTGGTGTGATGATATGTATGTATGTATGTATGGTCCTGGGTTTCCTAACCCATTTTGCTCTCTAAAATTTTTACGCTTTGTAGAAATTGTGAAAAGAGTTCGTACGGAGAGAATGGTTATTAAATTCGTATTTTTACATTATTATTGTATGTTTCACTAAATCAATTGAATTTATCTTCGTGGAACTTATATTTGATTCGCTAGCAGTAAGCCGCAGTAATCATTGTAGGTTCACGGCTCGGCTTACATAAATATTTTTCGTATTTAAGAACACAGAAGACTGCCTGTTGACTACATAATATGTTTGAGAAGAAACAAAGACGTAGGTTTGTTTAGTCCTGCATGATACAGTTCATCATGTAAAAGTGCCGGCTAAATATATCTTCGGGAAACGCTTGACGCTCGGGAAACGGGAAAGGCGTGAAGATATAAAATAATTGATATGTTGGTGATTGTTCACAGGTTGGAGCTTCGCGGTGTCAAGTGTGCGTCGGCACTACGGGCTGGACTAAAAGCTGCGATGTACGAAAGCAGCTGCTCTTATGCCGGGGCTCTGGAACTGAAACGAAGCGCCCTTAAAGAGGAACCATGGCCGGCGGCAGAATGGCCACCGTACCGCCTCCATCAGTCCACATTCGAACAATTGAAGCAGAGCGTCGAAAAGGCCAAGGCGGCCTTGCAGGACCGGTCGGGTCTTCTCGGCAGTGCCACTGCATTCGGTGACTTCTACGGAGGACAGCTTGGCCAAGATGCCCCTACTTCCGCCCTCAGCTTTGGACGTTCCACTCGGACTGACGACACCATGCTCGGCATGGACAAGACCAAAGCAATAGGTAAGTTTTCACCCGTCACCTCGTGGTTCAACATGTGTAGCCTTCTAACATCCTATTAACTTGTCCTTGTTATTTAATCGATATATACAAAGCAAAAAAGCAGTGGCCTTATCATGCATTATTATTGCAATCATAATTCAAGGATGCTCAAGGGGCACATGTATGTGCAGTCTATAAATTGAATTAAAGCCCCAAATCATAAGTCCCGACTCTGTAGTAATTTTCACGTCTGTAGCTTCATAATGTTAGGACTCGTCCGATAAAATTATATAAAACATAATACCAACAGCGCCTACGAAGTTTCCGTCAAGTATTTCTATATGCAGGTAGCACAGTCATTGCACAAAATATTTCATAGATTGCTTATAGTCCGTCAAGCATTCTTTTAATGTACTTTTATAGTTACAAAGTGACAAAGCTGTACATTATAAAATATCGGTAAATACTGCCGTTTTAGTTAATTATAATTGTTATATGTATATATATTCTATACCTTAATTTCACTAAAACCCAAAATTGTCTTCAATATTTGCACAAATGTGAAAGAATACATTATTTCTTCACACTTCACTATCTGAAAATAAAAATAAACTTTATAATTTTACACTGTAGTGTGTAAACCGTATAGTTTCTGCGTTCCACGTAGTATGCAGAAAAATATTAAAAATCCAGTTTTAAGTTTCAAATAGAATAAATATTCTGTAGACATGTCGTTTTACCACGCCATAAAACACGTCGTGTTTCACCTGAAATGTTATACCACGCGCCATTTTGCTGCGAGATATGAGCTCTTTCAGGTTCATTGCAACGTTCGTTCGAAGCTCGTTCCACGACACACTCACAAAGAATATCGATTTGCTCACGTAAAAATATCTTTTCATCACCAAATATCGTCTCTAACAGAAGAAAATACAGCTCAAATTCCAGCGACGTGTTGAAGTGAAACCCTTTTAGATTAAGCACTTTGAACCTAAGTAGGTGCCTATATAGATAGGCAAGGTGGGGAGGCAGCATCTCAGCACAGATAACAATCGTTTCAAAGGGAGAAAATGGGGCGTACGGGATACTGTACCCCATGGTTGCCGAGGCAACGCTCCCGCCCACACCCCGCCCCTACAAGATCATCGCGTCCTTACAGCCTTAATAAATACTAGTTGTGAAAATAAAATTTTATTATCTTCATTCAGTTCATTATTTCCAAAGTTAGCCGGGGGTGAGCTTGGTCGTGTTCCCGGGATTTTAACGAGGGTCGGCTGTTCAGTATTTTCCTAGCAGAAAATGATTTGTCAACGAAGCTGCATTTTATGCATGATGTTTCGACACCACCAGATATGCCAGTAAATGCTTTTTTTTGTAATTTTCACAAGGTCTTGGTAACAATGGATTAACTTATGTCCTTTTTTTAATTTAACCACCATAGTAACGCATCTAATGTTCCGCAACGTGTAACAAACTTTTAGTAACCCTTTCTAAAATGTTTATTCAAACGCCTGATGTGAAATATATCAACGACAAAATTTTATGAATGCACCATGACCCTGTTTCGTTTCAGAGGCACGTTTTAAATATCACTTTGTTTTATCTCTGTAAGGTTCACAACGACAAAAGAGTTGAAGACAAAAGAATGTCTCCTAAAAGAGACAATGAACTTCTTGCCATTAAAAGCCGTCCACAATTCATGAAAGAAACGGAGAAAATAAAATGCACATTTTTTTACCTGCCAGAGGTGCACCGACTCTGTCAGAACGGAAAGAGGTTTTCCTGTTCTTTCTATGAAAAGGAGAAATATTACTCTTGAATAATGTTATTGATAAGTTTCTGGAAATTAAATCGAGCTGTAGATATTGGTTCGGCTGTACGAATTTAATAACGCTTTACTATCCACTAGTAAAATTCTGAGCAGTTCATATAAAAATACGATATTATTTAACTTGATAAGAACACTAATTCATTATAAAAATCGCAGCATTATATCAAGGCAAGCATATTATATTTCCTTCCCTTGTTCGGGGTAGGAGGTACTACTTGCGGCATTCACTGTACATCTAGAATTCGATACTAGTCAACCCTTATCTAGGCTAATAGCCGAAATCTAAAAACACCTTTTCATTGTATGATTTTCGTGACCAATACGGGTTTTAAAGTTATTAACGTCAACGTGGCCACAAGCAAGCTAAATAAACTCAAGAGTTTTATGATGTAAAGAATGCAAGTTTAAAAATTTACTATCTTAAGTAACTTAAACAAACAAAAATGCAAGCTAATCCGTAATGACGTTTAACTAATAAGATTGATTTACAATTAAAATGAAAGCAAGCTGAATGAAATTAAGACAATTCACGGGAACAAATGGGAGATTTCAAATAGCTTTGTATATCTAAAGGTTGTATGATAAATAGTCGGATCCAGCCAAGAATACTAAACAAAGAAGGAATTTACATAATATTCGAATAAGTGCAAAAATTCACGGGCGAGCTCCGGGAGGGTTCGTAATCTTTCAGTCATTACGAGGGACATTTTAAAATTTATAAGTTTCAATGGGGTACGAATGGTTTAGGGTTGGCCAATACTCGCATATAACTTGGTATGATAATAATAGTAATCATGTAACATGATCAATGGTTTTAATACTGCCTGAGGAAAATTTTAATTTCATTGGTAGACTTTATGTATACATATATCATTGCTTGCAACGAACAGATTGCATATTCGAATGCAAACTGTAACAATGAGTTTTTCAGAACTTAAAGTTCAGTAATTAGTCCATGCGCTTTACGGTGGAGGAAAACGTCGAGAGAAAGCCTGCATACGTTTAAGAAGAAATTAATGGGGTTCGTGCTTGAATAACGGCGATGGACTAGCCATCTGTCACGTTGGCACCTAAAGTATATCTCTGGCGGTAAGTGGATGTGTGGGTACTTCCTATACGGACCTAACTGTACCGGTAGTACTCACAGAGCTGCAGAGGTAAACAGAGGCTTACCCCTGCGGGAAAGGCGCGACGATATAATATATCAATACCATAAGATATATACTATATTTGTTAATCAACCTAATAATCGATATCGGTGCCAAATTTCATCCAATTCAATTCTGCTGTTAAGGCGTGATTGAGTCACAAACATCCTCGCAAGCATTAACATCTAAAACATTAGTAGGGTTGAAAGGAATTTTGTCATAATATATAATTATTTTGTTTAATACCGATTGCTACGCGAATTTTACTTTTCAATAAGTACTTTTTTTTTCTTATCTTAAGCCAATCTTAAGCTATTGGAAAATAAACCATCTAAAAACTATATCTAAATGTATGTCAGGTAACCTGTAGTTGCTTATATTCAGTTAGAGTCTTATAGAGTTCTTGTTAGAAGCATTTAAGTTCCCTATTCTGGCAACACAAGATTTTCTTGTTCTCTACAAGACCTCTGGTAACCCTACCTCAGGAACATAATAATCCCCGAGAACAATTCCACTGAAATGTGTTACTTAAACTTTTAAATATATCAGTATGTTATATGGATAATTAGTCATATATGTACATCTCATAACGAGAGACATACATAATGTATGATGCAACCAGTTTTCCGCGCCAGGATAATTTGCTAGTATATAATCAATGTTAGTAGCCAAGAAATTCATCATTAATATTTCTCGTTATTGATGATACATACTATTATTTATCATAATATCTGCACGTAAGTTAATGAGAGTGCACGTAATAATCTTATCTCATTAGATATCTAAAATGTGCTTAATATGGATATTTCTTCATTTTTCACTACTGAATAGAATTGGTAAGAAATGGCTAACTGAAAATGATCCATTGAAATCAAATAATACGCGGGTCAAACTGAAACGCACTGAAATGCAGAACCGCCTCGATGTAAATGTAGACGCTAGGAGTGTTAGAACTACAATTGAGCAGCCCTATTGTTGTTCTAAAGAGCTGTTAACTACAAAATGATTACGAAACGCCCCCGAACGGTAGTAACGAGTGTTTACATGAGTATCGCGATCCGAATCTATGCTATACGCTACAATTGTCATCAATTACGATGCCACACTTTAGATGGTATCGCGATAATATATACATCAATAAATCATGCACCAACCGGCCAGATATGCGTATATTGATTTTCTTTTAATGTTTATTACAGAAGGGGTGTTGTTTCACAATTTGTTTTCATTAGTAAGAGCAGGGCACGTCCCTGCCGTACTGCGTGCATCATAAACACCTGAGCGTGGGGTGTAAGTGAACTTGGTTAATCTATACTTTATAAAGTATATTTAGGATTTGTATGAAGTAATCTTTGAAATTTTGTTATCCGGTTAAGAATATGTTTCTTATAAAAAAATACGTCGCCTTATGCGCATAACGCTTACCTATTATTAAACAAATATGTAAAAAGCTTGTATGTTTTAATTTTATTTTAGTTAGAAAAATATTCCTTGGAATAACTGTGTTTCATTACAGACTTCAAATTAAAGAGTAAAATAATAAAGTTCAATTTATCTGGATGGAATTTGGAACATAGATAGGCTATTGACTCGCTTTACGCCTAAAAAATATTCTTCGGAGATAGCTACGATATAATCAAAGCTATTGTTATTAAACACAGGAAATTCTTCTTGAAATCACATCTGCCGACAATGTATCAACTATGAATCGTTAGAAGGTTTCTAAAGTGAACTACTTTACACACCTTCTAATAACTTTTAGGTCGGATGTTTTAAGGGTCATTTTACTCTTTAATTGTATAATATGTAGGTGATAATTAGCGAAATTAAAATATAGTTCACGGAATTAGCTGCGTTCATTTCTCTTCATTGCGTGAGTTTAATTTCATTAATTTAAACTTTTAATTTAATATAATGAGCCGCAGCAATTACGAGTACACACTGTAAATTTTGATTTAATTAGTTACCGAGTACACTCAAAGTCAATCTAACAAAACTCAGACGCGTTAGAGATCAAATACACTTAACGTCATGATCATTCTCACAAGAGGATCGTTTGGCAAACAAACAATTATCGCACAATCAAGGGCCACTCGTTATAATATATGAGCGGCGATAATGCGACGCTCGAGTGACAATGGTAGCGCCGGCCGCCCGACACCCGTCGTGGTGCCGCGCCCGCGCATCCCATAAACACAGTGTGGCCATTAAACATACACTCAAATGCACTTCCTCCCTAATATCTGCATCAATGTATAGCATATAGTGGGTTTTACATATATTTTAGAGCTGTGGTGGCCGAGTGGTTCGAGCAGTTGCCTGGGACACAAAGATCGCAAGTTCGAATCCCGACTGTACCAATGAGTTTTTCTGAACTTAAGTACAGTGATTAGTGACACCACGAGCCTTACGGTGAAGGAAAACATCTTGAGGAAACCTGCATACGTCTGAGAAGAAATTCAAAGGCGTATGTATAGTCGTGCTGGAGTAATGGTGATGGACTCGCCATCTGTCACGTTGGCACCTAATATACCTCTGGTGGAAAGTGGGTGTGTGGGTATTATCCATACACCTGTGCCTACCCCTTCGGGGACCCTTGTGGGAAGGCGTGAGGATATTTATTTAATTTTTATTTATTATATAATTATTGAACTAATAAAGAAACGGGACAGATGGCACACGCCTTTGATTTCTTCTCAAACGTATGTAGATTTGCTTTACCACAAAGTTAGATTTATCATAATTGATAATTCTACTTAAGTTATAGACCACGGAAGTTTGAACTTGCATCTTATTTTACTGGCGACTATTCAGCCATTCGGCCACATCGGTACAGAAATACATAATTCTCTTAAAAGTATTATTAACTCTCCTTCTTCCATCTACCGTAATATTGACTTACCTTTGTATCGTTAAGGGTCGTAAATAAAAGAAGCATTATCGGTTTTTCGTTTTCATTACAAGCGTCGCTAGCGGAGGCGCGGAAGCCGCGACCGAGCCGGCTCGTGGCCCCACGTATTGTGCAAACATTTCATGGGAACTGTGACCTAAACAATGCAAAGTAAATTGCGCGACAGATACACCAGTAAATGACGACTCCACCCCTCTTTTTTTAGATTTATGCGCTCGCCGTGACCATCCAAAAGTACCCTAACATATTTATTTTCCAAATATAAATGGCCCTAAACATATTGTTCGCAGTGATTTGATACATTAACATTTTAAGCGTGGGAGACATCGAGAATTATTCAATTAAGCAATTTATACAATCACTCAACGCGAATTTAAATGGACGTCTGGGAAATGAAAATTTTGTGCCAACGACAAGTTTGCTAACACAATTTGAAATTATTTTACTTGTTATGATTATGAATTACTGATGTATGTGGACGAAGCGAAAGAAGTAGGTATATAGAGAAGACTGGCGAAGACTGGCGATCTATTCTCGCTGCCTACCCCGACTCGGCGTGATGATTATTATGTTTATATGTACGTATACTTATTACAAATATAACCTATTTTTTTTTAATATCGTGCTAGTTAAAATCTTTAAACAATTAATAGTTCTATCCCCTCCTAACAAATAGTATTTGGGGTCCTTATCGTTAAATTAACCTCGTGTCTATTTTACGTTTAAGAATGAACGGACATTGCAGGTTCGGAGAAGCTGTCAAGCGGGCTGAGTAAAGGATACGCCACACCAACACTCTCAGATACGCTACGAGCCTCCAAATGTTCAGGTCAGTATTTCATTGCGACACCACTTTTATCCATAAAGGTCTCTACCCACTACACCGTATCATACCATGACCGTGCTAGGAACGTGTCAGGCAAATAAATATTCTTTGTATTGAAAAGTATGACACTGTGCCCACTAGACCGTTCCGTCACCGACCAACACCGTCGCGTGCCATGCACGGAGCGTCAACAAATGTCGGCAAGAATATTTTGCCGGTGCCGACACGCTACGTGCCTGACACGCGACGTTGCCAAACCGCTGCGCGCAGGCGGCGAGTCGGCGAGCATACGGGTTGTAAACGCGTATGATGACCGTTATATAGGCGTTGTAAGCGCGTTGTCGTAACTGAAATAACTAATAAATACTGAAATACCTTTATATTTCTGTGACGAATCGTGATAGTTAAGACAGTTGAAATGATGATGTATTTCTGTTGCCGCTATAACAACAAATACAAACATTTTTGTAAACATAATTCATATGCATTTCGAGTAAATCGTGTTTGATTAGACCTCTTAAAGATGGTTGCCTGTAAAGTCGGTTTTACGGGCGAAGATTTTACGTGACAACGTCTTTTTATCAATTCGAAAATCAAAACATTTATTCAGATCGAAGGTTCAAATTTTTGCTAAATAAATTTGAAATTAATGAAAATTTGTAAAATAATAATTAATTAATTAATTAATTTTAAACTAATAATTTACTTAACACTATCAACATTTATCAATAGTATGACATAACCTATAAACGCATTCGGCGGGCCTCTCTCTCGTTCGATGACTCATCGTAACGTTACCGGGCGTTACACTTTTTCATAAGTGACTCCCAGCCGCAACCTAATTTAAGATGTTGTCACGTCAAAAACTTTTCTTCATCATCAACTAAGTGTCTGAATAACGTCCAATACTCTCCTTCGGTTTTTCGTTCTTTTATAGAATCGTGAATCCAGTAACGCCGAGTGTTTTTTTTATTTTCTTCTTCTTCCTCATCCAATATTAAAGCAATCATCGCCAGTTGCCTAAAAGTTAATTTTCTGATAGCCATATTTTACAATAAAAAAATTTGGTAGCACTTCAAACGTCCACGCAACACTGTTACGCATGCGAGAATGAAGCGGATTCCTATTGGTTTTGGTGGGTGTTGCATACGGGCATCATACGGGGATCATACGGGTTACACACGGGTTGCATACTGGCATCATACGGGATGTATACGGGCACAGAACGCCGTCAATCCGTTCAGTGGGCAAAGTAGACCGTATCGTGTCGCTTTTCGTGCCTGATACGCTCCTAGCACGGTCATGGTATGATACGGTGTAGTGGGTAGAGACCTTAAATGTTAATGTAACATACCCAATATTCACGTACTACAGACTATTCTTAAAGGTTGATAGCATTATCTTTCACATAACGTTGCTATTTACATTCTATATGATGCTAGCTTTCCTTATATTTCCTTGTAAAAAATGGTATAATTACAATAAATCGTGTTTGATTAATTGTTGTTAGAAGGTTTGTGTGTGTAGTAATATTATTTTGTTTCTTATTGATTTAGATGACATCTAAGAATAAAAATTACGCTCCAGAATGAACACCAAAACTGAATAAAATTGTACTCTCCGATTATATAACAATCTAGTATTATAAGTTTTGCATATTTATTATTGAGCCGTGGTGGCCGAGTGGTTCGGGCAGTTGCCTGCGACGCAAAGGTCGCAAGTTCGAATCCCGACTGTACCAATGAGTTTTTCTGAACTTAAGTACAGTGATTAGTCACACCACGAGCTTTACGGTGAAGGAAAACATCGAGAGGAAACCTGCATACGTCTGAGAAGAAACTCAAAGGCGTGTGTATAGTCGTGCTTGAGTAACGGCGATGGACTCGCCATCTGTCTCGTTGGCATCTAATATACCTCTGGCGGAAAGTGGGTGTGTGGGTATCACCTATACACCTCTGCCTACCCCTTCGGGGACCCTTGTGGGAAGGCGTGAGGATATATAAGTTTTGCATATAATGGAAAGCCGCGGGGCACAATAAACAATAATTTCTATATCGCATAACATGACTATTTATCAAATCGGATATATATAAGATCGTACAAATACATATTCACTATGTATTGATAATGTATGTTTGTACGTATCCATAATTTATGCGTATTGGGGGACCAGATATTTTCTATGTAAATAAGCCAGATCCCTCTCGCTCGGTAATTTCTCCTCGATGACGTCATAGCGGCTGATTAATGACGTCACGCGGCGCTGCATAACGCTTAGAACTTAGGCGTCTATGTTGATATAATAACCATACATTAATGTCAGTCACAATACGATAAACTAGTTTTTTTATTACGAAGTATGTATGTAGCGGACTACTAAGGTCTCTACACTACTTTGCATAGTAAAGACATGAAGTCAGCCATTGGCAGATTTCTCTAACAGGTAAAGCTCCACGAGTACCCTTAATATTTTAAGCGACGGTTAACGCTTACCAGCATGAGGGTCATGTTCTATGAATTAAATTAATTTATTATTTGTATTAAAGAAAGGAAATTTTAATTCCACATATTATTGATAATGACCTGCTATCGTAATGTACATATTATCACGCCCAGTCCCTCGGGTCAGTTCATGGAGAAGGCAGAGAAAATAGAGCGCCAGTTCCCTCTAGACTGAGACTGATGAATGTGGACGAAGCGATCGTAATGTACGCTCGAATTAACTACAAATCACGCATTTTTTATAATGGCCGCCGTTTGCGTGGGGATGCGGGGAAGACAAAAGTTACCCTTAAACGTTAAGCGTACACTACATTAAACTTAACGCTGTTGTCAAAGATAAGTGGACCAGTCGGAGCGAAAACTCAAAGCGGCGACCGCGCGGCAATTAAAACTTGCCTCCGCGCCATCGAAGCCGCCTTCACAACGCTTCACAACACACCAATAGCTGGAGACTTCACAAGGAAACCAACAATTACTCAAGAGCCACTTATATCCCTTTCATTTGTAAATATTAGAGCATCTGCAGCACCTACGTTTCATATGAGGGAATTTAATTTACCATCGTTTTAGATTATGGTGAATGTTGCTGTTTGGTCAGTTTTCTTGCCCCACTGATTGCGAATATTTGTATGATGAACACAAATATTTTCGTCTACTTACGAAAACAGTTATTAGATAAAAAGACATATAAAAAAATTTCAACATAATAAGCTAATTCTATTAATAACACGAACACATAATTATTACGACAAATAATAATGATCTTTTGATATGGGATGCGAACGCGTTGAAGTCTATTTAAAAGATAAGCGACCTCTTAAGATTGTATTGGACAACTTAAATTGAGAGCCAGAGCTAAAATATTACAAATGATGTGATGTAATGATGTGCAAATTGGGTAATTTGGGATATGTCTTTTTAAATCGTATATATTAGGCGAAAGCTTTGATTGTACATGATTTTTCAACATTGCGTTTCCCGTCGCCAGCAACATGATCAAACCATTGGTGACGTCACACCTCTTATCAGTTTTATCCTTTGCTTATCTTGTGTGCCAGACTGTTTAACTAATTTGCTAGACAAAACATATGTTTAATAATCAACTTTTTAAGTTATATATGTTTAGGAGCATCTCATACATGTATTGTTTTTGCACTACAATGACTTATTGAAATATGTCGCGTATTCCGGTACCGCTATATTTCAAAAAGCAATAAGGAACCGCAGAAAAAGTACTTGTATGGTGGACCAAACGAGTACCTTATCTGCGATCGCATTCATAACATAAATTAAATAATAGCTACTTATTCTTGAATGCCCCAAAGAAACGGTAGATTTAAGGCAGCAGCAGTGTCTGAGAGATATATACATATACATATGACATACATACCTGCACATTCATCACGCGGAGTCATTTTTAGAGCGGTATGCAAACAGAATAGATAGAGCGCCAATTTTCTCTAGACTTATAGAAGTCATCGTATTTTTCGAATCTCAGAAAAAGTTGCGTAAAGAACTAATTTGTAATATAAAAACTACAAGTGGCGTCGACCATTGAGAGCCGTGACTAAAACTCTGCACGCGCCTGCACACGTCGCCCTGGTAATTAAGAGCTCTCGCAATCCTTGTGACCGCTTTTGTATAACACAATTGGGATTGGCAATGTATGGCACATCGCCAATGGTGCTCTTAAAAATGAATTCTGTTTCCATATTTGAATAAGCGACTTCAACTTAGTGATTTGGAGATTTATATGATCGTCATTTTTGTTAAAGATATTAGGAAACCTGGTATCACTATACGTTTACTATCTATCATCATGATACGTATTGTTTTTATTTTACAACTAGCTGTGCCCGCGAATTCATCCACGTGGAATAAAAAAAAATATATATTTTGTTATATGTACCGTCTTTACATATATATGCATTAAGAAAAAAGCGGTTATATTAATATTACAAACAGACACTCAAATCAATCAGAAACTCAAATTTTATTTATTTGTTTTACAACAATTTGTAAACTTATATATATGAAACTAGATGTGCCCGCGACTTCGTCGGCGTGGGCGGCTTTCTTATCTTTTGTAAAATTTTTTTTCAATAAAAAGTATCCTATGTTACTTCTAATACCTTCAAGAATATGTGTACAAAGTTTAATGATGATCGGTTTAGTAGTTTTTACGTGAAAGGGTAACAAACAAACTTACATTCACATTTATAATATTAAGTAAGGATTATTTGTAAAATTAAATAAACAATATGATAAAATTGATTTTCAGTCCTTTTTTGGATGTCGTTTAAGAGAGGCAAAAATATGAGAATTAAATAATACTATCTCTATACACCAGATTTACCAGATTTACACCAGCGATCGTTATCTAGACAGATTTTTTTTTTTTTATATGACACGAAACTGTAGGTTCTGCTTATTTCAGGGACTCCTTCTTAAGATAACATAACCACCCGTGTCATGGAGCATGAGTCCGATAACAGTGGTTCTTAGTATTATTAATAGTTATATGTATACTAGCAGTAACCTGCCAAGCTTTACTATGGCATATTGGGGTCGCATGAATGAGAAAGACCGTTAAAAAACTGGTACTAAGTATGTATAAAACAGTCCCTAAAGCGGATTTCACACTGTGTCAAAATTTGAGCTCAATCGATGCAGAACTTCTTGAGATTATGGAACGTACAAAAAGGTAACCGTTTTTAATCGGGTGGGACGTATGCTTGTTTACCACTCTTGTTGTATTATAGAAAAAAAACACTGATGGAATTCAGGAGATATCTTTTTTTTTCCTTGACCATTACCAAAAAATGTGATGTTTTGAAGTCAATATCAATCAATATCGCTTTTAGATAAACGTTCCAATAGAAATATTACTCGTATTCACAAGTCAATCTACTATTACTTGTACCTACACTCCGATAACATGAGATTGTTACTATCAATATGAAGATTTATATTCGTCGATATTGTCGAATAGGGGCTAAAGCGACCCCATCGAGCGCGACGAATGCCTGCGCGTGCGACTCATCCCTATGAATGGTTGAAATTTGCGGTGACGTGCGTGAACACTCAGATTTTTTCTCATGATATAGTCATAAAATGCACAGACATTTTAGGGTTGAATGAATGCCGTAATGGTGGCACGCTTCCGTGTCCCGAAGCTGTCTCATTATAATTTACAATGATAATAAAAAGTTTTGTTATCTAGAGAGTCGCAAATTTTCGGCCTTCTGGTTCAGTGGTGACAAATTCTGGCTGCAAAGCTTTAAGTCGCGTGTTCGATTCCCTCTGGGGGTGAATATTTGTGTGATTAACACGAGTATTGGATGTCCCAAGTATTCATCGATATAAGTATGAATATTGTTGTCTAGTTTCCATGGCACAAGCTTTGCTTTGTTTTAGAATGAATCAATATATGCAGCATTGTACTGTAATACAGTTTAATTTTCTCTCTTCAAAATCAAATGATCCAAGCAGAATTTAATATCGTGTTTCTCTGCCTATCGAAGAGGAGACTGTGTATGTATTTATGTATGATATTTGTTTGTATTCGTATACTTTAAGATCTTACTCTTGCGTAAGTATTACAACTAAAAGCTATGTTCATATATATCACAAATGACAACAGTAAATCTAAATTACATAAATTATATACGAGATGACAAAATCAACATTGCGATATAGCATTTTCGATTCACTTATCCGTAAATTAATATTGCAAGACCGCGTTGAAATACAAAATGACAATTTACACCCAAACAAATTGAGTTCTCGATCCCTACTAAGCCACTCTATTAAACAGTCAATCATTATGCCATTACGTTCCGGCTCGTACCGTGCCGGTCCCGCGGCCCCGGCTCTGGTCCTAACTGACTGGGTGGTGCCGCACGCACCGAAGCTAATTCGTCACGGATTACCAGAACTGCTCTCTATATTGATAATGAAGATATCTCGTGAGAACCAATTTGCAACGCTGCAGAACACTACTACACGTAATAATGCATCTGATGAAAAACATTTACTGTATTAAACATAATTACAATACATAATTTCTCATTGATAAATTATTTGATGTATACATACACTCGCTGTGACAAATTGCTTATATGTATTTTCTGGCTGAGCGTAAGCAGTTATTTCCGGAATAAAAATATCGTATTTGAGACCAATTGGTTTTGGTTTGGTTTACAGCCGGTCTATGATGATTAAGTAAAAATACCCATCCATCCAAACTTTTACATCTATAATATTCATATATGTAATAGTCGTGCTTGAGTAACGGCGATGAACTCGCCATCTGTCACGTTGGCACCTAATATACCTCTGGTGGAAAGTGGGTGTGTGGGTATTACCTATACACCTCTGCCTACCCCTTCGGGGACCCTTATGGGAAGGCGTGAGGATATTATTATTATATAAATAAATGGTAGGTACATGTTTATAACAAAAAACATATTTGAAATGTGACCTCTGTTGGGAGACTCCGATGTGCTAATATAATTTAAATACATATCATGACGCCGAGACAATGGGGTAGGCAGGGAGGGCAGAGCGCCAGTTCCATCTAGACTCACATAGGTACCTCATACGCTTCGTCCATATTTTTAGCAGTCTCTTTACACATGCTCGCCGGTTTCAGGTACTCTTGACGTTCCGATCTTTGAGTGTCCGATCAATTTGATGTAGGTATTTAAAACGTGGTCTTCTTCGGTCTTTTTTTGCACACACTTTCGCATTGTATATCTGTTTCGTCAAACACCTTCACTAATATATTCAAAATATAATTTACCAGTAATAATTAGCTATGTTTTTTTACGTTTTGTATGACTATTCAATTTTAATCATATGCGTAATGTATTTAAAACTATATCAATACAAACATTAAGATTACAAAACTATTTACGATCGGGGAACCCTCTAATCCAACCCTCTGCGAAGTTTATTGCCCAGCACAGAGTTAACAAAATAAATGGCTTAAATTTCTACACCAGTAATGAATACACGCGAGGGTTGGTGGATAAATCATTGTTACGTTGCATTTGGGCGATGCTTGATGCTGGCTGCGCTCTTGCAGGTCCCAAATAAAGAGCGTGGCGATTTGCGGTTATCTTACAGCACCATTGTCCGCGGGTATCTTATTATTGTTGTACATGCGAATTTTTTTGAGGTTATTTGATCGTTCCGTTCGTGCCGTTCAATCACGGCAGAACGCCTGAACGGAAGTAGATTAAATGTGGCACATAAATTACTAGCTGGATAACATAGGAACATCTGACAAAAGTCAAGCATTAATATAAAATTTTACAAGGGTGCAACCGCGGGGCATATTAACCGATAATATAATCGATTGATTTATTAATTGAGCTAAGATCACTCTTATTATAGAGTGCAGTAATTTTTTGTTTGTGTTACTTTAAATGCAATAATATCAAAATACTACATTAAATATTCGTTGAATTCCATTGAATTTTGCCAAGAATTGTAATGATTAAACTGATTGAAGAATTCAAATTTTCGTTTCTCATTTTAATGTTAGCTCTGCTCTCTCTGTCTACGTGTCTTGCTATGTTAGCCAAAATAAACTCATAACGGTGTAAAAAATATTCAGTTATTGAAAACAAGAAGATAAGGATTTTTCCAGAAGATGCTTTAAAGAAACGTTGTCGTACATTTGAGAACCAGCCTCACGGCAATCCATTCTACGCGAGGTACATATTTCATATCCGTATATAAGAATACATGTATGACTTGTATTGAAAGGATCAATGAAGATTACCCGCTGATCGCTTATGAGTGAAAACGTAGCAAAGATCGCGCGACACGCGTCGCACACCGGATGTAGCGAGGAGCTCGCGCGTGCGCCGCCGACCGGCCCGATACTCAATGGAACGTACGGAGGCGCACTTAAAACATTTTTATTGTAACCAGCCCGGGGGTGGACACTCATTGTTGCGCCCCCTTTCAAGAAACAGATACATGCAGAAATCTTTATATATGATTTCTTCAGCGGATTGAATTTAATCTACATTTAGCCGGCCGAATGTCAGCGGTGAAAGCCCTTGACTGCAAAGCTTCAGGTCACGGGTTCGATTCCGGCTGGGGGTAAATATTTGTGAGATAAATATGAGCGCCTTGGTCTCGAATGTTCCATGTTTTTATGCATATATCTATCTAAATAAAGTACGTACATGTATCGTCTGTCTAGTTTCCATAGTGCACTATGCTTTGCTCGTTTTAACACTAACTAGGTCAATTTGAGTTGGAATGTCCCAATTACTAAGATTTTCCTAATGAAGATATCTTGTCGTATAAGGTGCCCTATCATCTTTCCTCTTCTATTTACAACTGCCTTTAAAAGTAAAAAGCATATAAAGTTTCATCCTTGCATTAATATACTTTCATTGATTTATTTGTAAATGCTTGGAAACAGCTAAGTTTTCAAAATATCTGTGAAAACGGAAATACACAAGAGTAGCTAGTATTAAAAATCTAAAATCATAACCGGTAACAAACTCTTCTATTTAAGTTAGATTCACATAGACAAAAAGAAATATATTAAATGCGATCCGTTCAATTGTGACAGGCAAGCATTTTCATAACCGCACATCATTTACATAACCGTCAGTTGACTTTGGCGTTTTTGAATGGGATTTTAATTTTTTTGAATAAATTTATAACTACGTTAACAATATGTCTAATAAGGATTACTACCAGCAGTGGCTGAAAATTAAAGAGCAAATGGTATTAACTTTGGCCGAAGATGCGCGTATTCAGGAATTAGCGGAAGGATTCATCGGTATAAAACCTCAGGCTACAGCGGTCGAAATAGTAGCCAGGGTGTATTGCAAATATTGTGAGTTATATAATAAACTGTGTGACTGTTACGACCAAATGGAACAAGTGCAGAGACGCCCCTTTATCAAAACTATAATAGATGCGGTGACTTGTCGCTTATTAGAATTAAAATGGACCCTAGAAGAAGTGGAAGTATTCGAATTCACGTACCCGGATAATGCTTTGCAACAATTATTGATAATGCCTAAAGATATACAAGTACTTTGTCCATTCTTTTACCCATTTGAAATACGACAGCAAGAAATGCAGTATATAATTGACCAAATATTTGCTGGGAACCGATTAGGTGATCCAGAACCTACTCCATCAGAATTAGAAAGAAAAGAAGAAGAGAGACTTGAAGAAGAGAGAATAAAACAAGAAGAGAAAGAGGCGGAAATTAAAAGAAAATTGGCTATGGGAGAAGATATTATAGAATCCGAAGCCGAAGTTGTGTTGTCTCCTGCAGAACTAGAAGAAATAAGATTAAGGGAAGAATACGAAGGGCATCTTTTCAATATACAAAGAATGGAACGAACCAGATTTATAACTAAAGAAAAAGTTCATAAAATAAATAAAGATGCTAACTTGTATTTAGAATTGGCTGGCACTAAAGCACCCCAAGCAAGAGAAGAACTTCGTGTTAAAGCAGCTACGTTGATACAATACGTATATAGACATTTTATGGTTCTTAAACGGCAGCATTTACGGGAAAGACAACTGAAAGAAAAAATAGGCATGGCTATATCAGCTTGGTCTCCACCATCAGCAAAAATACAGCTAGAAAAGGTGAAGGAGGTTCGTCGAGAATTCAGACGCAAGTACTACGAGAAATGGCTGGCAGCAAACGTCAAAGAAAATGATCGAGTTCTAAGATTAAGAGAAGGTGATGCAATGGAGGATATATCAACTGAGATAAGAGCGTGGTTTGAAGACTGGTATAAAAAAGTTCGATTGTTCGATGAATATCCTTGGCCTGAAGAAGGAGGTTCAATTTTAGTTGTTAAAGGCGAGACTTTTACAATAGAAGAATTTATTGAATGGCAAGCTGCAGAAGAAAAAAGGCTTAAAGCTGAGGCAAGCAGTCCAAAAAGTAAAGAGCAAATCAAGGCAGAAAAAATCGCTGCTCGGGAAGAAAAAAAACGATTAGCTCTTGAAGCAAAGGAGAGAGAAAAGAAACGACTATTAGATTATAAAAAGTCCCGCCTTAACCCTGACAATGACCCAGGAGTTTATATCTCTATTGGCAAAACTTTAACCACGCTACAAGAAGCTTGGGTGAATTATGAGACTCAGTGGAAAGCAATTGACACGAGCGATGCTCCATTAGAGGCTTTAAAAGGATTTATAATGCAGTTAATAACTGAAGACGCATACAAAGCCATGCAATTACAATTGCGACCCATTGTAGATGAAATGATGAGAATAGAATTAAATCTGCTGAAAAATGCTTTAAAATTAGATTGTTTAGCCGCTGGTATTGCAAAACCACCTCAAAGTAAAAAAAGAAAAAAGCCGAAGAAAATCAAAGTGCAAAAGCCTAGCAAAATCACTCCAGAACAAATGTTTCAGGCATTAGTTGACGAAGGTGTCATTCGAAAATATCCACGAACAATTTTGGATGACTACTGGGGTGATCAAAACTACGCTGCAGCAGATATGAGAGCAGTTTTGTGGACACCTTCATTTCCACCACCATGCATAGGAGACGTGAGAGAACAAGTACGTGTGCGTTGCGTTCTAACACTCGGATCTTCTTGTCCTAACGCTGTTAGAACTCAGCTTCTTGTGGGTCCTAAAGGCGCAGGTAAACGAACCTTAATATATGCTATTGCTACGGAAACAAACGCAATTTTGATAGACCTATCTCCAATGAACGTATATAACAAATTTCCTGGACCGAAAAATTTAAAAACTATGCTCCAGTATGTTAGTAAAATTAGTAAATTAATGCAACCAACTGTAATAATGGTCGACGGTGCTGAAAGATTATTTTACAAAAAAGTACCCAAAGAGGAAAAGATCTTTGACCCCACGCGACTTCAAAAAGATTTCTTTAAAGAAATTGTTAAGCCGATTGCCTGTGATGACAAAATTTTAATTTTGGGATCGGTCACCGAACCTTGGCTAGCAAAAGGTCCTCAAATGTATAAAATATTTCCATCTTTAATATTGATTCCTAGGAGTGATTATGGGAGTATAACATATATTTTGACCAAAATGTTAATGAAATATCATGGCGTGGATAGAAACTTCAATGTACACAGCGTTGCGCAGACTCTGAGAGGATACGACATTAACACAATTAAATCTGGCGTTTCAAGCTTGCTCTCTGGCAACCGCGTTGCTGAGCTATATCACAAGCCGCTAACACCCATTGAAATAGTCGATGCAGTTATAGAAAATGACAATGCTACGTTTACAGGCGATGATGACTATACTATGTATAAAGATTGGTATAATTCCTACTCTCCGTGGGGACCAAAGTATCTAGACTATATGATTATGTTAGACACACAGCTACAATTCAAATTGAAGAAAGAAAAGAAAGGTCCAAAATAAAATATATGATGTTGGAAGTACACATTTTTTTGATTTTTTTAATATCATAAATTTTTTATCTGCCTTCATTGAAATACATAAAAAAATATTTGCCCAATTTGTAGCTGTCTTATCATTTATACTTATATAGGAGAGAAGTGTTCAATTATAGGTGTTAAAATTATTTATATGACAGGTGCTATTATTATTTATTTAGCCTCGTCTAGGCTAAATTAACAATAGCCTTGATATAATATTTTATCTGTTCTTGACATTATAATCAAAGTCCATGATTTATCCTTTTCTGCATTATCTAAAATGTTTTTGTTATAAAAGCACCCTATTGGCAGCACCGTCGTACGCATTTATACGAAACTATGAGCACGAGTGAACGCCGAATATTTACAATACTGAATGAGCATTTAGTACAATGCTATTAGGATAGATGGCGTCAAATCTGTGCCCAAAAATAGATGTCGCTTTTCGTTATTGTAAAACAAAACGATATATAATAAACTAGCCGATCCGGCCACACGTTGCTGTGGCTAAGGTTTTTTTTATTTCATTGTAAATTAATATCATGCCAAAAAGAATATTTAGACCAAGTTTCATACCTATGGAAGCAATAGTTGAAAGACGTGTTTTTTTATTTAACGCCCCCGCGTTCCACCTTGCGGGTGGAGTTTCATAATATCCGTTCTTAGCTGACCTCTACACCGCGTAAGGAATACTCATACCAAATTTCAAGTCAATCAGCCTTATAGTTCCTGAGATTTCGTGATGAGTGAGTTCACAAATGGGATCTCCTATATATATATATATAGATTGAGATAAACTCATTCTTGATGTTGAAAACAAAATTCCATTGTTCAAAATTACTGATTATAAGCATAAAATGTTCACGATGAAATCAGGTAATCACAAAGGTACAATTCTATCTACCTACTATACAACCCTAATATACAACTAATATTACACATATATTTAAGAGAGTTTGGGCATAACGGATATTCTATTCAATGTTCTGGTTGCCCGACTGGAGTAGTGCTTCCACCTTGCAGAAGATTTTAACCAAATGGCACTGTTTCTGGATTCTATTGTGTTACTGCGGCGATTAAAGTTTTCTGATCTTCACATAGAATGTCTATACTGGCAGGAGGGAACCCGTTCATTAAGGTGGTGTTACTGTGAGCGACATATACGCTGTGGTAACCGCTTAACATCCTCCGCATTCTCGTCTGCCACGTCTAATGTATGGATTTTAATACTCACCTCTGTAAATAGACATAGGTACATATCACCGGAGTTTCAACCTGCAATCTTAATTTAGCAAGTAAAAATTGAAGCCACTTCGTCTTTTTCGCATTTGAAAGAAACCGGAACACGATTATATTGAATCCAATCGTGAATCTTAATCATCCAACCATCGAAGCAAACAAATAATAATCAAAATCGGTCCATCTTAGGGCAGTTGTCCACTCCAATTCTCCAATTTATATTGATATTCTAAAGTTTGTTTGCTTGTTTGATTGAACGCGTTAAATCTCAGGACGTACCTACTTATCCGATAGGAAAATATATTTTTGGCATTTTAGGTAGCCTGTTTATTGATGGCTATGAGATTTTGTGCTCCTTCTTTATCTATTATCTATATTGTGTATCTCTAATAAAGGATATATATGTGTGTGTAAAAATATATACCCCTTTTGACTCACGTCGGTTTGGGTGAAATAAGTTATTTACTTTATGTAGGTAAGTTTTAAAATTACATAATTATTACAAAAATGTATTGCATTAATTAAAATGAATGTTTTTGTTCAAATAACTCAGTTCGGTGGAATACAGATATAAACCAATCATATCGAGAGGCGGCGTATTTGAGGAAACGCCGCAATTCGTCAGTGAACTCCGGCAGCGGGCAATAACGCAAATTTCCAACATTAGGTCGTCGTCGGTAGGTGCTCAGCTAACAATGGGCGCGTTCACACTATGCGACATCGCTGGCTTCACCTCGGCGGAAGTGGATGTCTCCGCTCCCCGCCGCCATTTCCGTCGCTGGTGCGGGCTGCGCGGGGGGTAGTTCCGCCATTGCCGCCGCAACTACAATGGCCCCTTTATACCTTCCTACCGCTAATCTTGGACCTTATAATATGATTAGTACTCGCCCCTTTGTCAGCACTTCATATGAAAATCGCATTCACATCTTGTTGCAACTTTCGCATGTTACATACTATTATGTAACATGCGACTATATTGAAGCTGATAGGCTTAAAACATTTCGAAAACCTACAAAACTACCAGTAGTCATTTATTACTTTTTTTTTGTATTGTCTCTCGTAGCGTGAGTTCCGGGAACTTTTGCTACTTAACCGGTCAATGGCGAGACCTAGGCCTCCAGCCAGGCACTTTATTTCTAAGCAACACAGCTAAGGGCACCCCCTGTGGGGTACGAACCTCGGCTTAGGGCGTTGCTGGATCGCGAGCAATTTATTACTTATTTTAACTAATATATTTATATCTAACACTGGTTGAACTAAAGATTTATATTTTTTAGCTTAACATTGTTTGGTGTTAAGTTACATAAAATATTCGGGGGTAGTTGGTTAATGAGTCTAGGAACTAGATAAGCAGTTGTACATTCTCCATAGCAATTGTTTGCTATTGCGATATGTGGGTATTTTATTTCGAGCAACTGCTCGTGTTTATACAGGATGTGTTACTGTTTTGGCCGATTATAATTAGGTACAATATATTTCGCCTACTTTAGTATATATTTCATATAGTTACTTTAATGTCACCTAAACTAGGAGTATTAATCAAACTGAAGGCATTTTAATACCTAGATCGAGAAGCTTATTAATCAATAAAGGTCCTTTGACAATTTTTATGCCCTCGAGCATCTAAAAGATGGTGGCTCGGTCCGAAGTGAACTAATTAAAGTAGGTGGTACGCCTTGTGAAAACTTTTTCAATGAGGGGACTCGCCTTTGTCTGATGAGTTTGCTTGAAGTTAGTCGTTGCTCCTCCTGCAATGGCTGAGAATCAGTAACGCAATAAGAGCATGGTCTCAGAAAATCTTTTAATATTTACTTTACCAACCTAACATGATGACGGGCTTGCCTAACTTTAATTGTAGATAAGACAAGGCCGTAAAATGTATATTCCGATTACTTTAGAACCAACCGTTTGCTGTTTTTATACTACTATAGTGACACACGAAAATGGTTCGCCGAAAGTAAATGTGGTGATCTTTTAAACCTCTTGTAACTTTATCCTCAAATAAAGCAAGCCGGGAAGTTCATTCCACATTCATTCCAGAGAGCTAGCGGAAGGGAACGTTCTGTGTGGCAAATAAGATTTAATTTCCACGTAAAGACAACTCTACATTGAAAATTCAATCTCATTTGCCTCACACGTCGACTTTACCTCGACCTACTGCATCCGTAAACAAACAATTTGGAATTAAGAATTGTGATTTGTTATCGCCTTCAGATTTAAGCAACAGCGGACTTACATTTATTTTAGAATTTAATAATTTGATGGATTACCTCACATAAATGGACACTTCATTTACAATAACAACAATCAATAATATATACAAAAATATTTGTAAGGCTTACAACTTACCTATAAATAAAATATTCGTGCCTAGTAGAATAGCAGTATTGCCACGCTGCGCCATCGCAAGATTGCTGATTCTGTGATCGAGATATGTTCCAGCCCGATTATTAAAATAATCCTCAATGGAGACCTAAAACGCAATATTAATTTAGTTAGATGCCATGGAAACATAGAAAGAGAATGTTAGCTACATGTTGATTGATCCAAACTATGGAATAAGATTGAAAGCAGTCAGCATCAAAACTGTGAGTACGTCTCATGGGAAGCGGTTACCGCTGCCAAATAATGTGTAAAATACTAGCGTACTATACGCTGGCACGATCTCTTCAGATCATTCTTAAAGCACTTCACACTGCCTCCACTGGTAATCCGTATTAGTTCTTACACTACTTACATACATACATACATACATATCATGACACCATGTCCCTATCGGGGTAGGCAAAGAGTATAGAGCGCCAGTTCTCTCTAGACTTACATACCTCTTTCGCTTCGTCCACATTCATCAGTCTCTTCATACATGCTCGTCGGTTTCGAGTACTCTTAACGTTCCCGTCCTTGAGAGTCCGATCTATTTGATCCAGGTAGTTGGAACGTGGCCTTCCTCTGCCTCTTCTTGCACACACTTTTGCTTTGTATATCTGTTTCGTCAATCTTCGTCAATCACTGGCGTGAATGAGGGCGTGATTGTAAAGATGAAGAAAGGCATGTTACGTAGGTTTGGACACATAGAAAGGATGAGTGAAGAAAGATTTACTTACACTACTTTATTTTTTATATACCTCATGGGTGGCAAACATACATGCGGTCCGCCTGATGGTAAGCGGCTACCGGCGCCTATGGACGCTTGCAACACCAGGGGTATAACTCGCGCGTTGCCGACCCTGCAGGAATCTTTTCAGAACCTTCTTGAATAATTAGACACTAATCTATACGTATACTTTCTTAAGGTGGGCCCCGTGGGCTTCCCCTCGTTAGTTAAAGTCGATGGACGATATCTCTGGACATTTCTCTTTACCGTAAAGCTTACGGTGTATTGATATACTGAATCGATATGAGATATATCATTGTACTGAAGTTGAGAAAAACTGATTCAGGCGGGATTCGAACTGCAATCTTGTGTTGCAGACGACTACTTAAACCACTCGCCCACCATGGCTTTACATATAAATACTACATATGTTCGTTCCATTCCAATCCTTTACATGATATACTATAATAAGCCGTATCTTAAGATCATACGTACGAAGAATCTTGTGAAAACTTTAGACCCCAGGTTTTAATTGCTTTGCCTCAGTCAAAATTAAATAGGGCTGCAGCTTGGTGGCCAAGACGGAAAAATACCTTAGATCCTATAGCATTCACGTGCCATAATTAAAATCAAAAGCATCTATAGAACTTCCATTTGTAGTCAATATACAAGTAACACATGTTCAATCTTATACAAGCATTTTATATATTCAATATATATAAAATGCTTGTATAAGATATTGTATAATATAATATTTCAATTGGAAGTAAAATTAACTTTCAATTAGAACTTCACTTTCAGGCAATAAAAGTGAGAGATTTAAAAACGTATCCTTCAGCTTTCTCGAGACAAACGTCTGGCTCGAAATAAGCGAAACTGTCAAATTATATTGCCAATTCCAACTAATTCACAGGTCGCGCCCCCTACAACCCGCCTCCCCCCCTTTGCGACACCCGATCCTCGCCCCGCTCACGCCGACCCCCTCCCAACCACCCTTAACTCTAAGCTCATTTCCGGTGCGCCGCCTGGTTGTATTAATTTTAAATTAAGAACGGATAAAACGACAGCCTGCCGAATGCGACATAAACAAGCATACAATATTACATTAACACGATGTTGAGAACATTCATGCTAACTGAATATTTGAAAGGATACAGTATTTTAATTATGAAATTTAGCATCACTGAATTTTGAAGAGTTATGCGTTGTAAATGATATTCGTTGTGAAAACTTACCTACAGCTTCAAACCAACGTGTGAGCTCATTGCCACTTTGAACATTGCATAGTTATTTAATCTAAATATAGGCGTCATATACAAAAACTACTACATGTATATAATAATGCCTACCCCCGTTAGGGACTCAACGTGATAATATGTATGTATAGATATATAGATGTGTATAGATATATAATAAATCCTCACGCCGTCCCACAAGTGTTTAGTTAGTACCTACCAACAACTATTGCCCGCCAGAGATAGGTATTTTAAGTGCCAACGTGACAGATGGCGTCTTTGAATATCTTCTTCTCAGATGTATGCAGGTTTCTGCATACATCTGAGAAGCTGATGAAGTGACTAATCGCAGTACTTAAGTTCAGAAAGCTCATTGGTGCAGTCGGGATGCAAACTTGCAAAAAAATACATATATTAGCTACACCACGATCCTAACGGTGAATAAAAATATTAGTGTTATAATTTAGGTGCCAACGTGACAGATAGCGGGTCTTTCGGCGTGTCATCTTTGGATTTCTACTTCGATTCGGGAATCTCGTGATTGATAGATCACCATACTGTTTTTTTAAGCTTGTTGTTACAGGCCACCGTGGCATGAACCTGCCATTTAAACTTCTCAGGCAGTACTTAAACCACTGGGTTTGATTACTTAAACCACTTGTTATGCTGTATGTAAGGTACTGATTTTAATTTATGTGCTTACACAGTCCAGTGTAGAAAAACTTGACACAATTTGTTCAGGTATAATTACAAAGTATATATTATTCGCTTCGATTAATTATAAATATGATTCAAAGGCGTACGTATAGTCGTGCTTGTGTAACGGCGATGGACTCCCCATCTGTGACGTTCGCACCTAAATATATCTCTGGCGGAAAGTGGGTGTGTGGGTACTACCTATACATACCCCTTCGGGGACCATTGTGGGAAGGCGTGAGCTATGATTTTTCAAAATATCATTACAAGGGGTCAATACTTAATGAAAATAAAGTTCTGTAAAAAGTAGGCTCAATCCTCGTTACAGCGCAACGCCGCCTAACGCAAAGTGCGGCAACGTCGCGTCACCGGAAGTGTGCGGAGTGGCAACGGCGCGCCTACATCGATCATGTCGGGCCACGCACACGGGCGCGCGCTCTCGCGATCTCATCCCACGCACACATACTACGTTGAACACCTTAAAGTGCATAATTTTCATTTATTGTTTTCATCATCATATCATCACACCGAGTCCCTAACGGGGTAGGCAGAGAGTATAAAGCGCCAGTTCTCTCTAGACTTACCTACATACATCTTTCGCTTCGTCCACATTCATCAGTCTCTCTCTCTTCATACATGCTCGTCGGTTTCGAGTACTCTTGACAAACGAAACTAATATCATCTACTACCTGTAATCATTAATATGAGTTTTATCAAGAAGGTAATATCATTATATATGGTGAAAGGTGAAATTACATTGAACTAAACTCATACTTTAAATTTGATAATCTTACATGTTTGGTTCGTTAGTAGTAACCGAGATAAAAGTAATGTAGATATCTACGAAAGAACTAAATTAGTAGCTGAAGTGTATGCACAATGGATCTCCAGTTCAAATTTGGAGTTGGTCATGGAAGTATTTCCATACAACTTAAGATTGCAGCCCAACGACACTGCTCCCGTAGGGATCGTGAGCGTTTTTTCACTATGATAAATCAAGTTTACAGAACTCCACAAAGCAAGGAGAAAACTCTTTATTCCTGCTAACTAAGCACTTTGTATAATTAAGTTGGCAACGTGTGAATAATATCCCGTGTGGAGTGAGCCCATTCAGTATACGGGATCTACTACCATCTGACGAGCGGTATATTTTTTGAACGGCCGTCCTCCTGTGTTGTTTTAAAAAGAGAAATAGACATTCTTACTTTTTATTATATAATAAATAGCTAATGATCACAGTGGACTCATAATTCATGACATGTACTCATAGCAATTAGTGCTAATCACGCAAAACCAATGCTTAAGCAGACTCATCCAACATCAATGAGTATTTAACGAATCAGTGGCAATTTTTATTTATTTTTATATATAAGAGCCGTGGCCGAGTGGTTCAAGCAGTGGCCTGCGACACAAAGATCGCAAGTTCGAATCCCGTATGTACCATAGGTAGAGTTTTTCTGATCTTAATTACCTACAGTGATTAGTCACACCACCAGATTTACGGTGAAGCCAAACATCGAGAGGAAACTTGCTTACGTTTGAGAAGAAATTCAAAGGCATATGTAGGTATAGTCGTGCTTGAGTGATGGCGACGGACTCGCCATCTGTCACGTTGGTACCTAAAATATATAACTCCACCCCGCAATTTTTGTGTTAAAGTTCCATCTAGAACCGGTGATTAAATCGCAGCGCAATCGAAGAAAACGTGCACAGAAATTACCGGCGAATAGATCTAGACGACAAAGGTTGAAATTGTTTTCCTTATATGTATTTGTATCCTGACATCCTAACAATATATTATTAGAAAACGCAATGATTTTACATAAAAATCTAAAAGGTCTTTAGTTGCCAAATGTTTCCCTCCTTAATAATACCAATTATGCCAATAACTGTGGGGACCGTGTGCTTAAGTAGTCGCCTGCAACACCAAGGTTGCAACTTCTAACCCGACTGTATCAATGTTTTATTCCTGAACTTTGAAAACTATTCCTGAATCTCTTCTGAAGAAGAGATTCAAAAACAAGCTTGAGAAACAGTGATGGACTCGCCACCTGTCATTGCAAAATAAAAATAAAGTGTGCAAGCGTCAAGGTCTCCTCTCCATGTTTTCCTTCACCGTTAAGCTCGTAGTGTGACTAATCACTTAAGAAAATCTCATTGGTACAGTCGGGATTCGAACTCGAAATATTTGTGCTGTAAACAGCTACACGCACTCCTCGGCCACCATGGCTTTTTAATTATAACTCCCCTTGTGTACCTAATGATATATATTGTCACCTAGAAGCTCCTGTATAATTAAATCTCCTAGAATTTATAAATCGCTAAAAATGTTTTATTTTACGGTTCATTTTGTATGTAAAGTGGATTTCTTGTTCAATATATGTATATGAATGATGAACGTATGTATATAGGTAGGCGTGATCATATGGCTAGTCTCTCAGGGGCTAGGAGCATAGAGTAGAACGCCAGATCTCTAAACCTCGCATACCTCGCTGTATCTATATTTATCAGTCTCTCTACAATGAAACAAATTATAATTTTTAATCAAATAGCTTTATAAAAGTAGAACCCTTAAAATTGTTCACGTAATTAGAACCACCAATCAGTCATTCGCTGAAAATTATCATGAAAAACCTGTCGGCTATTAATTGTTTGTGCTCGGTTTGTGAGCACAATAACCCTGAAAAGGAGAAGGCACATTGTGTTTAAATGTAAAGCCCACAGTATGCCCAAATTCGACCAATTATATGGATAATTGTCTGGGTAGGCAAAGACCGTACAATCGAGCAATTCATTAAAAACGTGGGCACAAAGGCAGCCGAACGCGTCCATTGTTCTGCTCCGAAAGCGAGACTGTCAAATTAGAAATAAAAACCTATACAATATGCGACCGTAGCAAACAAACGCCAAGTGCCAACTTCGACTGTCAATGGACATTTAATGAAACTTTTTTTCGGCAAAAAACATAGATGCACTCAATTTTCTCAAACCGTCTGGCATCGAATAAGCCGGTCCGTAACAGGCCGTCGCGGGCCACAAAGCCTCTTGATTATCGGCACCACCGTAGCGTTATCTCCCGCCCACCGTGTTTATTTTTGTGAGATTAGCTGCGGAGTGGTGCTATTGGCGGGCGGGCGGTGGTGGTGCGCGCGGGCGTGCCGGGGCGGGGCCGGCCCGGGCCGCCCCTGGCCTCTGCGCTGCTACGCCGTAGACCGGTGACGCTACGGGCGCCGTTCACAGCTAACATGCGCCCCCGGTCGCCGTAACCCGCGACATGCTCGACATAAAGAGCTCCGCCGACTACCTCAGTCGGTCGGGCACGTTCACCAACTTCTCTATGCTTTTTGCGGGTGAATATCCTTATTATAATCGCTGTGTTGTGTTGTGAGGGTTTTCAACGTGTTGTGCTTACTGTTACACAGGAGGTGGTGGGAGCTTTTAGAACGAACTTTTTTTTCTGTACCTTTTAGCTTAGTTAACAACTTCTTACGCAAGTCAATCAATGTTAATTGTGTCGCATTTAACTTAATCATCATCTGCCTATTCCTTCGGGGACCCTTGTGGGAAGGCGTGAGAGTATTAACTTAATAATCATATTTTCTCCCCCGTAGTATTCCACAGACAGACTAACTGTAAGGACAAACAAAGGATTAGAAAGCGTACAATCCTTTTTCTGTTTTGAGATTAATGAGTAAGAAAAAGAAGTTAATCTATATTTTCATCCTATGAGGATTTTTTTGACTATTGAAGTATGTATAAAATCTAAGAGATGTCTAAGAATTTAAAATAAATTTGGTACAATATTTAGAATCCTATGAAAAGGTCAACAGGCCGGGTAACAGGTGATCTTAAGTGTAATAAAAACCTTGTGAACTTTTAGAGTGTGTAATATTCGCAGATACAGTACTTTCAGTTGATAAATGTGTACTACATATTTAGTTTCCATAGAAAGATAATGCTTTTCTGTTGTAACCTCAGAACTATAAAGATAGACAAAATAATGTTGTAGGTAGTATCCAATATCGTTCAGTCGTTCCGGCGTGATTGCGCAACAAACTTCCTCGCAAACCTTATGCTATTAGCAGGATATGCACTAGTTTCTGTATTTTTGTTGTTACACTTATAATCCTGTCGCTTTTCGTGAAGTATACAGCGGTAAATAGTTTGTGTAGTATCGTTAGGTAGATATAAAAATTAGATGTTAGCAAGATGTGATTAATTATGTATATTTACTGTTAGTTGCTCCGTTTAAGAAGACACTCGCAGTTCCAGTATGCAGGTTCAAACTTAGGGTGTAAATTAAATTGCCAGAATAATTAACACACATCACTGCTTTTGGGTAGTGTTGCTCTTGTTAGTGAGATTTCATACGGAAGTATTGAAGCCGCAGTTTGCCTGGTACTTGCACGTCCACGCACAAGCTTAGCAACTGTGTGCAATATTTTGTAAGGGTCTATAGACCCGATACGGTATCCGATTGCAATCTTCTAGCTCTTCTTGTCTACGACGAACATTTTTTTAAAAATAGAATAAAAATTTTAATTAAAAGTCCTCTTTATTAGATTTTGATCATGAGCCGTGGTGGCCGAGTGGTTCGAGCAGTTGCCAGCGACGCAAAGGTCGCAAGTTCGAATCCCGACTGTACCAATAAGTTTTTCTGAACTTAAGTACAGTGATTAGTCACACCATGAGCTTTACGGTGAAGGAAAACATCGAGAGGAAACCTGCATACGTCTGAGAAGAAATTCAAAGGCGTATGTATAGTCGTGCTGGAGTAACGGCGATGGACTCGCCATCTGTCACGTTGGCACCTAATATACCTCTGGCGGAAAGTGGGTGTATGGGTATTATCTATACACCTCTGCCTACCCCTTCGGGGACCCTTGTGGGAAGGCGTGAGGATATATTATATTATTATTATATCATAAGAAAATACTCCACCAAAACAAAATAACCGTAGAATTAGTTCAATTTTCTATTCGTGTCCTAAGTGAGGCGCCAGATAGTGGTGGAATGCTTTCAGAAGAGGACACTCGATACGTCCTAAGTACACACGTAGCCCACGCATGTATGCTATCCTTACGGATTGCCGCTTGTTTAACCATTACTAATACAAATTCAAGGAGGAGATTTTTCAAATTTAGAATCATTACTAATTAATTATGCATTAAATTGAATTGTGAGCGAATGTGTCGTCGAGTATAACAAGCCTACGTACCATACATTGTAGAACACTTTAACATACTGTTTTTCTAGCGATTTCACAACTTTTGTTCATTATTAACCTTTTGCCAGGGACGACCCTCATCTGTGGTAAGCTGATGTAATTTGTATTCTTCACAAATAGAAATGTTAAAACGTATAATATCGTAGATGAAAATGCGAACCATATAGCATTTTGTTGGATACGATTACACAAGAAATACTTGCTTAATTGATCAAAGCTCGATGAAGAGCTATTATTGAAGATTTTCTACTTGATAAGTGCACAAATAAACAGACAATCAGACTTGAATTAAAAACATTTTATGATACCAATGTCATCGTTATGTCTGGAAATTTACAGCTATTATTCTAAAAGGGAATTATTACAAAACAAACTTGATAATATAATCGCTTCTCTTGATTACAAAATGTTAGCATAATAATGGTAGAGAACATGATGATCGTCCACGAATTTAAAAATACATACAAGTTTTAATGGTTCGCGAGCTATGCCATAGGTTTTTAGAATAGCGTATAGCCGCCGGCAGTTATTTGTACATTTTAAGACATACCTAACCTAATATACACCCCTAGTCCTTCTAAATATGAATATGTTTTAAGAACTTCTTCTTAGAAAGATAACAAAATTAAAATTTGAAGAAATATATATCTCGACTGTACCAATGAGTTTTTCTGAACTTAAGTACAGTGATTAGTCACACCACGAGCTTTATGGTGAAGGAAAACATCGAGAGGAAACCTACATACGTCTGAGAAGACATTCAAAGTCGTGCTCGAACCTTCACTAGTTAGTTGGTTGGTTTGTTTTATACTTTATTTGAATAAAATAGTAAAAATTTGCTAATATTATAAATGAGAATGTAAGTTTGTTTGTTACGCTTTCACGTCAAAACTCCTGAACCGATCATCATACAACTTTGAACACATAGTCTTGGAGGTATTAGAAGTAACATAGGATACTATTTATTTTAAAAAAATCATTTTTACGAAAGATAAAAGAAGCCGTCCACGCCGACGAAGTCGCGGGCACAGCTAGTAAAGAATAAAACGCGCTAGCTAGCTAGCTAGCGCTTTTTAACTTACCTGCTTGGTTACATCACAAGCTTAACGGTGAAGGAAAACAAGCATTAAATGAATTCTTCTGAAGTGATACTTGACTCCTGGAGATGAGGACAAATACGCCATTCGTATATTATATTAGGTGTAGGTATTAAATATTGGTTGGTTTTTGTTACTTCTATATTGTTACTTTCTGAATCTAGTGAGTACCGCAATCAATCTTTTTCTTTTATTTATAAATGTAACAATGTTTGGTGCTCCGAATAAAATAATTAAAATAACAAACTTTATAAATAGCCGATTATTAGCGTCTGGATTTATCAAATTATTGTGTATTTAGATTTACAATGGTATCATAGTCGGTATCATAAAAAATTCACAAGAAACTCCTGTAAAATAACTCCTGAAAAACATTTCTCGTTTCCACGTATAAGTCACACGTATGTATTACCCACAGGCTTGACGTAAAAGCTGGACAAGTACAAAACTGATTACACGTTAAGGAGAACAGCAATTCCCTCTCTTTCTCTCTCTCCCTCTCTCTCTCCGTGTTATGTTGTGGTTTAAAGTATAATTAATATTAAAACGTCCCTTTCAGATGCATCATACAAAAGTTCTTGGTCTTCACACGCTGCGTCACAGGGTACCCAAGGTAAGGCTTTTATATATTTTATTTATATTAATAATATGTTTATATTATTTAGGACGTTTATTTTATTTGTAAATATGTACAGTGTAGTTGGCTTTTATTTATTTAGTAGTATTATAAAGAGACTGATGAATTTTGACGAAGCGAAAGAGAGTGTAGAGTGAACTGGCGCTCTATACTCTGCGCACCCCGTTAGGGTCTCAGCGTGATTATATGTGTGTATCATAGTAGTAGTAGGAGTACTTTAATTTCATTCTCATTATGATTAATCAAAAAAATTTATGAGCAATATTATCCATATCTATCTTCACGCCTTCCCACAAGGGTCCCCAATAGACACATTTAGGTGTCAACATGTCAGATATATATATTTTGTAAGGGTAGTACGACTTGTTTTTGAATTTCTTATCAATCGTATGCAATCTTCAATCGGATATTGTTCTTTACCGTTAAATCCTTGTTATGATTAATTACCTACTAATGATACCTTATTTATATAAAAACTAATTGAGTACAACTGTCTCACACAAGAATACAGGTGACTGAGTGAGGACCTGTATTCCCCAAATCATAGCTTAACCATGCTTTGAATTGGAGACATCCATTGCTATGCGGATGATAGCACTGGGGACACTAACTACACGGGTCGTGCTAATCTCCCTCGTTACACTGTGGAGGAAAGTCGCGAACGACTTGTGTCTGAAATCGAGAGTTCACTTCGTAGTGCCTCCCATTGGGGTTGACTAAGCCTAGTCCTCTTCAACTCCACTAATAAACAAGTATGCGCGTTCACCGCTAAAAAACACCTTGATATAATCACAAAGGTCTCGCACAGTGCGGTTCCATAGGAGTTTCCTTCCGCGAACACTCAGACTGTGGAATGAGCTCCCCGTTGAGGTTTTCCCTGGAGAGTACCTACAGCATGGAGTTCTTCAAGAACGTGATAGAATTCCTGCAGGGTCGGCAGCACGCGGGCAATACCCCTGGTGCTAAGATTACTAAAAAAACTTATATATATACGAAAAAATTATAATTATATATTATAAAAAATAATTAATAAAGTTCAAAAATTGTGTGTAAAAAAGGCAAACAATAGGGCCTCTAAACGCACGAGCGCGCGACGGCGGGCGGCGGGCGGCGGCTGGCGAGGGCGGGCGGCACGCGCCACACAATGCCAACGTAATTCCTTGATTGACACTTACAATATTTCGATAAGTGATGCAATATTTTGATGATTATCGCTATATGGCGGAACGCTGGCAAGCTATTATCGCATCGCACGCTTCACTCGGCGCGTCGCATTGTCGCGGCGCGACACTTTACTTACTCAGAAAAGTAATGTTTACTTGTCCTGTGGACTGCAATGTTAATCAAAATTTTTAACAATGCTATCGAGAAATGTTGCATATTATTAATACATCTTCAGTAGGTACTTTCACCTATGATATGCAGCTCAATACAATTTCATTGCAATAACGTTGTAAATCTGTGACGTACATACTCATTGGTAGATTTATATGCAATTATACTGATGCTGAGTCCCTCATGGACATAAATGGTAGGCACGGAGAGTAGAGCGCTTGGTCTCTCTAGATTTACAGACCTTTTACTCCGAAATGTAAGACTAATTGTTGTTGAAACCACAACGATACTGAAATATCGTTACTTTCTTAAGAACTGACTGACCTAAAACGGACAGTTTAAAGGTTTTCTACGCTCAATGATAAAAAATAATTATTGCACTACTGTTTCACTTAGATACAGTGGTGAATTATGAAGATAGCTAATAAATAATCACAGAAATATGTGCAGCCAACGGCCGCCGGGGGAAGCGTAGTGTTGGCCCGTGACGACTTTAGCCCCCGGACAATCGTTACAAACGATTTAGCCGCTCCCCAGGGTTCTATTATACGACACCCCTATTGTTAAACCGCTCGATACCTTATTGCCATGTGCTCGACATTTTATCTACACTTCATCCGGGTTCAAATTCAAAACATTCATGATGCTACCTACTGAATATAGTATTTGTATACCAAAACGGATGGAGTGCACTATATTTTTCCTATAACATAGTTTCTGAATTACTTGTCAACCCTATGTTCTTCTATAGTTATGTAAGCATATTTAGTATTTAAAACGTCCATAAGAAGGGACAGTATCCCCTCAGTAACAATAACATGATGGCTCCATGTATTGTCTGCTTTAGTGGAACATAGTCCGTTGAAAATAAATTTGTCCTTTTTTACTATTCCAAGGACATTAACCTTGCTTGGATTTTTCTTGAGATACTTATACAAATATTATTAAGACGAAGCAGAGATTGAGCGATCAATCTGGAACTACAAATCCAACTTCAAATATAGATATGTACTATCAAATAAAATTAAACACAAGTGAAATCGCGATTCACCGCAAGTTGTAATATATTTTGAATTATGGTGCTCATAATCGCAGGCCGCAATAAATGAAAATTAAATTCACAACATATAATGATTTAATAATAAAGATTATGCGGTACATATTTCTACCTATACGTAAAATGTTGCGCAGTTGTCGAGCGATTTTAATAATAGGTTGCAACAACCCTCCGATTGCCTTCGCTTCCCCAATGTACTGACGAACGACACGACCTTTAAATAACTTACTGGCTTTCATTCGCTAAATATTATTCATCAGCTAAGATTTGTGATAGTGTTCATTATTGTACAGGGTATCTCAGAAAGTAGAACAGGTGTCCTCTACAAGTTGTAGCGTGCTGTGAATAGATCCTCCTGACTATTCGATCAATTAAATAGCCCCAAAGATAATAAAAATTCGAAGGCAGATTGCTTGAATAACGCTTGAGTAAGAATTAAGCTTGAGTAATGGCGACGTATAGGTGCTAACTCGCCATCTGTCGCGTTAGCACCTATACACCTTGCCTACCCCATCGGGGACCCTTCCGGGAATCCAGCTCCGAATTGTCAATGTTTACCTTTGTCTCTGTTCGGAAGTGACCTCTACCTGGTGGTATTTAAAATTCATATTTTTGTTGATACTAAGTGATTTTATTAATCCAAATTAGTTATGTTATAATAAGGCAACTTTTTTCACGTCTGCCTACCCCTTCCTTCAGATCGTTCTGGATATGCTTTACAATCACACAACTATTTATAAACGTTTTTACAATATGCTGACATTTCGACTGGACGAATGTGGTAATTAATAATAAATTAATACTTCAAAAGTTTTGAATTTGATGTCTCTATTTGCCTGTAAAAAAAAATATTAAATGTGAATCTTAAGTAATTACCTTTTTTCACATAATCTACACTTCAATTCACGGGAGAATATATAGAAATAGATAGGAAATTGAGTTTGTACAATGCACTGATTAAGGTATATAAGCTTATTTACCTCCAGTTTACTTAACTGATTCTATGTGTAAATAAATAAATATATACTGCGAATCAAAAATATATAAATCGTAAAAAATTCTCATTCAAATACCTACAGAATCAGCAAAGAGCTAAAAAATAAACCAATATTTCAAACTCCGGGGTTTGAGCAAAAAAAAAAGGAAAGCGCGCGGCGACGGCGAAAATTAGCTGAAAGTGGCTTTCATCGCCGACCACCGCGCTCCTTCCGCTTCTAGTCATCGTATTGGAAGGAAAGAGAGAGAAAATTGAGGAAAAACCGCTTCAGGCGTGAGAAGGGAAGCCGTAAGCACCCTATTGTTTTGGTCACAGAGCGTTTTCCATACTTATATTATGTAGTACAGTTAGCATCAAACGCGACTCAACACGAAAACTGGGAATGTTTTGCTAATCTCTATATACTATATGTATTGTTGGTATCTTCGTTGGGATATTTCTTTATTGGCTCTTTTATTATTATTATTTGATTTATAATGGGTTCAAAGAAAGATAAAACCCTATCCATATTTATAAATTTATTTTACTACTTCATAAATTTAATTTATTATTCTTAAGAATAGCATTGGCCATATAATATCTTCCCTAGCAAAATTGCGTATTTCAGTACAGTGCACAACGCAGCGAATACTCTTTTAGGTTTGGTTTGCTTTGTTACCAGAAAGAAAATTACTATATTTTAAAATACTATCTGGGCCTCGTGGTTTCACCAGCATATAACTCTCAGGGCTAGTGGAATAGTAATATCCACATAACATATGTTAAAACATATGTGGGTATTACTATTACTAATAAATATATGTATACGCCAAATTTCATCCAATTCCATTCAGTACTTTTTATGTGAAAGTCGAACATACATCGTCAAAATCGTTTATTATATTACTGAGATAAGATTGGATCGCTACAATCTAACACACTATTCTATTGTCTAAATGCAAACGGCTATGAAACGCTGCCTTCCCAACTAGTGGTGCTAAAATTCAAACATATTCATGTTCCATTTTCAAGTAGGACGTACAGGGTTATCTAGCATCATATACTTGTCCGTAATATCAAACCTGTCATATGTGACACATAATTGGCGTTTCTAGAACGCAACGAGCCAAGAAGAAAGAGAACCCCGTCACTTTTGAATTGACACTTGTGTACTATACCTACTTGTATAGACAGAAAGCCTCCGTATGAAATGGCTGGGACTGAATAGTGAAACTGTTGAACGGTTTTTTATCTTCAGAGTTGAGTTACATACAGATAAAAGAGAACGAATTTACATTTAGGAAACATATATGTTATTCCATTGGATGCTTAAAATGTGTCTTAAAAACATTATGGTATTAATTACACCTGTAGTAATAAGTTACCTAAGTATGTAAAATAATTGAAAAAAACAACAAATCATTGATTAAAAACTCCTGTGCAGTGGAATGTGAACTCAGATTCATTCAGATTGCTAACACTTGACATTACAGGTGACAACTGTAACCATTCATGTACGGCTTACATATAATAATAATGATGTCTAAACCAACCAATTTGTGTGAACTGGAATGTGTGACAGTGGAGGGTGCGATGGGATGTTATATAAAGGATTCCATTTCAACGCCTGCCTTGCCCAGCGCTTGGCGTAGAACAAATAGTTTTGACACCGCAAGCCTTTGATCCTTCGTAATGAGATGTCTAATCTGCCGCTGTCACTGGCTCCCTCCGTAACAGATGTTTTCAGATCTCTTATGAACTATTAACAGATTTTGTGCGCCCTACATTTTAATAAAGGAAAATTTTGGATTATATTTTTTCAATGCAGTCCAATTTTGCTTGTAGTAAATTAGCTGTCATAAAATAAAATGTCATATCTCCTTTTGAATATACTATAGTTCTGAACAGTATGTTGGCCTTGCTTGTAAAGAAATCGAGAAACCTCAAACACTATCAGATAGAACACGACAATATTTTATGAACACAGTGTCGTCTTACATAAGAACGATCCCGGACATGTCTCCTGAAGCGTGTCTGCTAAAGGAATACCTATATATTATATATCATTTAACAAACTAGTGGCCTGCAGTTATATAACGGTAGTAGTAAAATCTACCTATATTTATTTAAGAAAGTCATTGGAAACTTGGAATTAATATTAGCGTCTTTCTTGTGGTGGAACATTACTTTATTCTCATTTATAAGTAAACATTATTTAAAAAGTTAAAAATTAAAAAGTAAACTTAAAATTAACAATTATAACGTACCTATAAGTGAAGCAAACTTAAACGGAAATAGTATCCATCAGGAACAGTGTATTGTTTTTCGGCTGTAACGGTGGCTTTACTGCAATCTTATAATGCAATTTCAAAATGTTATTCGTCCTTACTAGTACTAGCGTAGGTACCTTAGCGTCGGTATCATACAAACCTTTAATATTCACTTTCTCAACAACGAAACAAACGCATACAATTTTATAACAAAACTATTTGTATCTACCCCTAAAGAGAATCCGAGGAGCGTGAAACATGAAATCAAAAATACACCCAATATCAAAAGAGTTTCCACAATGTTGCTCTAACGCTAACAATGCGTGAAATCTGATTGAGCATCAAAGAAACGACGTAATCCTCTATCTCTTGCCGTTGATCGAAAGAATACCCTATAATAAGTTGAATAGGGTGTGATTTCAAAGCGTGCTAGGCCCCACCTCGCCCGCGGCAGCGTTAGATTGCAGCAGTACAAATGGCCAGTATTTTCGCCTAGTAATTTAACAGCAGCTTCAAATTCTGATATAATTACGTACAGAGAGGAGAATATTCAAAGCTTTTATTATCATGAGGTTATTTATTAACCTTAAATTGTATTCTCTCCATTTTCTCTGCCCACCCCGTATGTAAATTGTAAAAACCAGTCAAAAGCCGCGATTTCTATTCTCCTCATTCCCAAATTATGACGCAACTTTACGAGGCGTAAGACTAAAGCTAACATCGTTGCATTGTTTTTCTGCTTTTTGATTTTGTATTGCTGTGAAGATTCGGTCTGTAGGCCCGAGATTTTGTTAGTTTTCATACATACTTCTTTGTGGGTACAAAGAAGTATGCATGAAAACTAACAAAATCTCATACTGGATATACTGAAGTAAAAAACGGACTAAAGCCGTTGGATATCTTGGGTATAATAAGTAGCCCTATTTTTTCTGAATATGTGTGTTTTTAAGACTACAGTTCAATATTGTGTATTTGTTGCAGGCTATGGCACCAATTCGCTATCGGCCATGTCAAAGTCGACACTCGATGCTCACACGCATCTCCGACAGCCAGGTGAGCTATGTGATATATATGACTATAGATAGTTCCATCCACGAAGACGTGCCCTACCTATGTCTAGTCGAGGGGTCGCGGGATCTCGGGAGTATGACCCGATTCTATTAAGTGTAGTGTGCGTGTGCACTCATAGGTGATCAGTGTGTACGGATAATACTCAACATTAGTGGAAGACTGCCCACTTTCACTATAAACTATAGAGAAGAACAGTGCGGCGCGTCTTCTTGGATACGTAATCATTCGTCTTCGACTTAGTCCTGGGCTGTGCGAAATCGCACTAACGGTAGAATGTTTAAGAAAGACCCATTCAACTTTGTATGTATTAAATTTCGTATCAATAGCTGTTTTTAGGTATGTAAGATGTATTGATGTATTATTATTATTTATTATTTGACAGAAACAAGCTACAAATGCAATTAGAAAATATACAGTCAATCATAACAATAGAATAATAATAAAATAGACCTTTTTTATGATACTCATTCATCCTGTTTTATTAATATGAGTAAATAATTAGGATTTTTTTTAAATGCTTAAGTATTATGAATGGTTTTCATTAGCCTTGAAAATTCTTTAAAAGAGTATGCATAAGGAAGGTAACCAATGGACTGATATAGATTGTATTACACTATTACCAAATCAAGCGTCCCGACAAAGGGTGGAGCTCAACAGAGGTACTGTTTGTTGACCACGGTCAGTTAGACAGGACACATAAAGCTTATTTGTGTCCGGGACTGGCCGGGTCAAATAAAAATATTCCCTTGGTAAATTTCATTCATTCTAATCACTATGAAACGCAGTGAAGTGCTATTGGACAAATATACCTAATTTCTCATCCTCACGCCTTCCCACAAGGGTCCCCGAAGGGGTAGGCAGAGGTGTGTAGGTAATTCCCACACACCCACTTTTCGCCAGAGGTATATTAGGTGCCAACGTGACAGATGGCGAGTCCATCGCCGTTACTCAAGCACGTCCATACATACGCCTTTAAATTTCTTCTCAGACGTATGCAGGTTTCCTCACGATGCTTTCCTTCACCGTAAAGCTCTTGGTGTGATTAATCACTGTACTTAAGTTCAGAAAAACTCATTGGTACAGTCGGGATTCGAACTTGCGATCTTTGTGTCGCAGGCAACTGCTCGAACCACTCGGCCACCACGGCCTAATTTCAAAATAAAAATTACGGTAAAAAATAATTCTTTATGACTAAGAAAATCTATTATTATATCTATATCTATTTAAATAAATCCCTCAAAAGTATGCAGATTTCCTCTCGATATTATTCTTCGCCGTATACTTCGTTTTTTAATTAATCACTGCTAAGTAAAAACTCATTGATATATCGGATTTCAAATTGTAATCTTTGCGCAGCAGGTGACGTACTAGTCGACTACTAAGGTCGAACAAAGGTCGAGTCTACGAAGGTCGTCTGAAAATTTTTCCTTTCGCACTCTTGAATAATGATGGCAATTTCACGTGATGCAAAGAAGGGTAATCATGGGTAGATGTTATATGTATGCCGCAGACGGGTTGTTACAGATGTATTTAATTAAGATTTATAGATAGGTTGCAGTTGCGGGTAGGGAGGTCAGCAAACTGACTGCATTACTCCATATGATATCCGTACTGATCCTCAGATGGAGGTAATTAGCGATCGCCGGGCACCGGAGGTTCTCTCTTGCAATCTGGAAATGACAAATTAGTCTTACACATTACTATTACAAATTGTAAAGCGATCACGAACATTTATCCATAATTTGAAAAATGAAATGGGTTATAGTTTATATATCCTTTGAGGACATCCTTTTTAACATCACATAATATGACTCACTTAGACTAAGTTTATAAATAACACGCCTTCCCACAAGGGTCCCCGAAGGGGTAGGCAGAGGTGTCTAGGTAAAACCCACACACCCACTTTCCGCCACAGGTATATTAGGTGCCAACGTGACAGATGGCGAGTCCATCGCCGTTACTCAAGCACGACTATACAGACAACTTTGAATTTCTTCTCAGACGTATGCAGGTTTCCTCTCGATGTTTTCCTTCACCGTAAAGCTCCTGGTGTGACTAATCACTGTACTTAAGTTCAGAAAAACTCATTGGTACAGTCGGGATTCGAACTGGCGGCCTTTGCGTATTGTACTTATGTGGCGTGGAAACTTTTATCATACATACCAGAGCATCTAATCATTATTACAACTATGAACTATATATTCACACCAAGTAGTCATCGGGCACATTAAGAAAGAGTATTAGTCTAAGTCAAGTAGTAACATTAGTTTCGAATTTATCTACATACGACAAGACCCTTTTAAACATATCGTACTCAAATGAATCATTATAATATATGTTTTTATTATTTATTTATCCGGCGGAAGTAGGTAGGTACTACACACTTGGCCAGTTTCTCAAGCACGTATACATAAACGTTAGAGTTTCTTCTCGAACATATGCAGGTCTCCTCTTGATGTTATCCTTCACCGTTAAGCTCGTGGTACTAATCACTGTACTTAACTTCATTAACACTCATTGGTACTGCCGGGATGCGAAGATGCAATCTTTGTGTTACAGACAACTAAACGAACTACTCGGCCACCTTAGCTCTGATCTGTAACTATCTGCTATGAATTTTGGTTCGCATAGAACACTTTCAATAATCAGTCCACCCCGCTAGTTTATGAAGTCACGAAGCAACCTTGTACTAATGAAGTGCATTCCAACAGTGTGTATCGTAATAGACAGTAGTTAAGCCGAGCTCCACTTTGTGGGACGTGATTGCGATACGTAATCACAACACGATGAACTAATGCACTGATTATGTACCCTATACATTCACGTATCCATAACTATTAATGGGAGTTAAATGTTTAGGTAGTTATGGATGATATCTGTTAGGAATTTGAGCTGATGAAACTTTATAAGTTTTATAATAAATTTGTTGTAAAGTTACTTTCTTCTCTGTTATAAGACACTAAGGAACGGACGTTTCCATTTATTTTCATACGTTTATATATCATTGAAATTGGTTGGCGAACCCTTGGTGGCCGAGTAGTTTGAGTAGCTGTCTATTATTTTTTACCAAACTATTAAATTCAACCTTTTCCAATGCTAAGCATGTATCGATTTATGCAAAAGAGCAAAAATATATTTTTCTCTTGCTTAAAAGCATTTCTGCGTACCTACTCACAAACAATACAAGAAACCACTTAGGAACACTTCGAATATATCACTTGTGAGTAGACATCTCTGTTTTGTACTAGTGAACCGCCCCGGCTTCGCACGGGTGCAAATTAGAAAAAAGCTTATTAACGATATCGCTATATATGCGAGTATCGTCTAACAGACAATAAAATAAAACATTATTTTAGTGCCTAGTTTTTATCCTCACGCCTTCACACAAGGTTCCCTTAAGGGGTAGGCAGAGGTGTTTAGGTAGGTGCCAACGTATCAGATGGCGAGTCCATCGCCGTTACTCAAACACGACTATACATACACCTAGTTATTTAATTTATCGCATTTAGACAATTTAGCTTTGTTTTATATTATTTTGTTGTGTAACATAATTGCATATTTCTTTCACGTCAAGATAATGACTACACCTCTAGGTGATAAGCCGCACCACCGAGCTGCATTTAATAAAGCACAGTAAACAAAATGGCGGCGAGCTAGGGCGTCACTTCTCGATTTCATTAGAAAACATTCGCTCGTAACGCTTTGTTTGCGCTCGTGGCCGCCGCGTGCCACTTGACATGTGACCGTGGGGTCGTCGGTTCGAATTACATGGTAAATACGTAGCGCTCTGATTGGGATTTTGGATGTGGTTTGGCAGCAACCGCTTATGTTACACGTCAAGATCAAATTAAGGTTTAAGTTCGCATGAAAATATTTAACCATTACACTATAAAAAAACGGCTCTCACATTCTTAATCAAAATCAAATCTTCATTGATGTTACTCTTTTAGCACACACAACTCTATTTCTTATGAGCTCTATTTGCCTTGACTATTCACTTCCTGCTAGAGCGCAAATTGACGTTTCATCTAGCCGACGGCATCTATCTAACCCAGGGGCGTAGTGTACCAATATAGTCATATGAAATATAACGAAATATGTATGTTAGTCCATATTGCGTTCATTCATCAGCAGACTTGAGACAAAATCAAAGTTCTAGCGCTTTGTTCAGTCCAAGGTTGTTACAAATAAAGTAGGTACTGGTTTCTGTTGTAGGTAGTATGGAAGTCACGCACGTATGGGTGAATGCCGGCGGGTGAGAGGTGCTACAAAGTACACCTTACAACAATTTGACTCGTGCGTAGGGCGCCGGTGCCGCCCCGACAACACGCTCGCTGTACACGCAATACACACAATATTCAAGTTCGCTGCGAGTTTCAAAAACACCAAGAAAATTGCATTTACCTGCTTGTTTAAAATAACCGTTTTTATACAACTGAGTAACATATAGGCTAATGACATAGGTATTACTTACACTTCAGATACAGCTGAAGTATTTCGTTATCTGAAGTAAAGAGACATATTTAGTTTCGCTTTCTAGCATTAACTGGCGAGTTTTGAAAATCTTATACCTACACCGTTTTAACACAAGCTGAGAGGGTCTGATCAGATACACGAGATCATTACAGCTTTTTTACAGCGTACTTCAATGGCTACCTTTCGAATTCACGAAATCCTATTGGTATCACACTACGCTTAGATGCCAAAGTAGAAACTAATTTCCTAAGATATACACGCGACCAGCATTGCATGCAAACATACCTAAAACTTCGTGACATTTGACCCTTATCGTGTAATTATGTCTTATCGGCAAGAAGTATTTAACAAATTAACTTCATTTATCATATTCTAGAAGTCACTAGCTAATCTAGAGGAGCTAATTAAAATTGGCGATTATTTCTTAGCAGTATATCTGATTCGGTTCAGTATTATCGAATGAGGTATATATACTAAGAATACGATGATGTTTCCGTTCCGTCGGTACAGTATTTCCTGTTCTTTTCACCTTAATCAAGCTTCCAATATCCCAAGATATTGAGGAAAGGAAGAAAGTATTCCTTTCCTTGACCTATAGACGAAGCGAAGTGTGACCTATTTATGCATGGTGACACCAGAAGCAAAGTGGAATAGTAGACGTATACTAATGGTTGACGGTTGAACCATCAATAACCTACTTGCTCACTTTTTAGTCGGACGTCTTCCGAATTCTCTTCTCTTCTCTTTGCGCGTATATTTAAAAACAAAGCTCAGTGTTAGAACAAGTTATATCTTATGCATCCAACTTTTACGGCATCTATAGACAAGCTTAGGCAATATGTATATATAATTATGGCCCAGCGTAGACTATAACCATATAATAGCTTTACTTTGTTTTATTATTTTGATGACAAGCTATATCGACCAGTTGAATCTTTATTTAAAGTTGTGGTAGGCAGCCTAGTCTCAGATACTTTTGCCTCTTCTGTTTACTTGACAAGAAGTGCAAAAAATTTACAACATTTATCTCACTATCAATTAAAAACGGAAACAGATGAATTCCAAAACATCTGAGAACAATGTTATTGACTGAATGATAATTTAGCCCTAATTCTAACATGCAATGTGCCCTATGACAGCCCTGTCAATAAACGCAATGCGGTGTATGTACATAGAAAACTGTTAGACGAACGTTTGAGCGGACGCACCCGACTAAACAACGTCGACCGCTGGAACAACGCCCGCCGAGTAAACAGGGGAAGGCATAAAAAACTAAGAAATCAAAATGTTATTTTGACTTGCGTGCGTGTAGCGCGGGTCGACGTTGTCTTTGCATTGATTCTACAGCGGGGTGTGACGACATAATAATAACACGACATGCATCATTCGTCATTATAAATAGTGGACAGTTTATGCTGAAGTGAAATGATTCTAAGCTACCAGTATCTTCAGAACTCTATCCCCTCGTCTGCAACTTGATTGATTTGTCATACCACAACCTTCATGCATAAGGAAATCTTGCTTCATATTGTCATGCCGGTGAATCGACGACAGATATGCCATTTCCACGATGGCACCTATTTCTTGGGGAAATTTGTATGTTTATAGCTTATCTACGAAACCCAAATAACTAATAATGAATATAGATGCTATAAGTGAAATAAAATCTACATCAACGTTTTACAAAACTACGTTCAATTCCTTAAGCACTGTAAGAAAATATATTGCTGTGACAGAATTGCAAGACTTTAAGTATAACAAAATGACTTCCTTTGCCTTTTGCTTGCAATCGATCGATCGCAAAACAATTACAAAGCAATAATCATACGTCTTAACAGGTCTTAACAAATAGAAACGTCAAAACATCTCCGCGGGGTAAAGGTTATTGAATCTGGGCAACGGTGCCCGGCGCATCGCAATCAAGCAGCTAATGCTATAGGGGCCACGGAATTGCACTAACGACTGTACTGGGGGAGCGGCCAGTAATGCACTGGAATCGATTAATTATCCTTTTATTATATTTTATGGCCCCACAAACGGCACGGATTCATTGTTCGACTGTCGCATATTTTTCCCTGAGAATGTGGGTTGTAATATACGACTACGCCGTCATTTTCTGTGATACCTTTCTGTAGCAAGTAATGAATAAAGAGATTTATTTTTAACTGTAAGTCTTAATTCAGCTTAGGACAATTAGCAGTACCTTACCCCGAACCTTAACGTACCCAGAACCTTAATTTAGAACACTGCTTAAAAGGCGTGTTTACATTAATCATTCTTGTAAGTACACAAGAATGCATTTTAACACAAATTATTCTTCTATAAATTATGGTTTAAAAAAAGAATAGACAAAACTACATGAAGAATATTGATCTACGGATGTCTGTGCTGCCGTCATAATTGGAATACAAATTTGCTCTTTGAGGCCGCGGCCGCACGTCGGTCGTTGGGGCAGTGATTTGGCCTTTTGTGAGGCACGCATTAACTCCTTCAGGCCTCCAGCTACACCCTCGTAGACTAAAAGAGGGTTCCAAACGAAAATGAGCCCTCAAAATTGTTCATTAACGTTTATTTTTACTCGCAGCCTCACGTGATTTTTAAATTTGTATTCTGGCGCTACGCAATAAGAACTATTTCTCATTTATCAAGAGATATCGCAGCACCAGAGCTCTTTCGAATTCGTTCGCGCTGATATGAGTTTTATTACGGGTGTTTAAGGTTTAATTTCAAAATTGCGTGCGTGAATGTGCCGTCAACGAAAGATTAGTGTTGGTAATGGCACGTAATTACAGTAGAAAAGGCATAACACCGTCAGGTTCGTTTGGTGTTCGCCAATCACTTGTAATGTGCGTCGAAGGGTTTCGGTTTAAGTGCTGCTATGGCCATTATCGCGCTGATTCACTTAGATGCAAACACTCCGAGGGCCTCTTGTGGCTTTATCTTCTCTTCAGTGTACACCGGGGCGCTCAGCTTTTGTATGACGGATCTTTAGTTAGGTGGATATCGTTAGAATTGTAGAACTATGAATAGAATTATGAAATAGGTAAATACCTGCTACCTCCCAATATAATGCGGCGGTGGGTCTATACATTTTCATTACATTATTATACAAAAAAATACTTTAATCTCGTACATATTTTAACGCTTTTCAAATCAATAGTACCTGTTAGTTTTTTACTTAGATGAGCTTCATGATTGTCTTTCCATCACACTAAACTTGATAAATCATCCAGGACGAATTTTGTTGATATTTCAATACTGAGAACTTCTGAGTGAATAATCAAAGCTTTAATCACAAAAAAAATTGCGCAAAACCACGACGTGCAGCTAGTCTATAATAATAACGTTCTAGAAAGATCCAGATAGTTCCCGGCGCCCCTGGTGTCGGGCGCAACGCAAACAACCGCGCTGTCAGGAAAACGTTCCATCTCAGACATAGTGGCACAATAAATTTCATATAGCAGTGAATGTTTGCAGGAAGAATGTGTTGTTGACTCGCCGGGGAAGCGCCCGAGCGGCTCCGCAAACAACGGGGGTTGAACTAGCCATGGCTCATGGAAATTTATCTAACACTAACCTTATGACGCGCTATAGCATCACATCACCAAGCGCCGAACTGTATATTTTAATATTCAGGCTTTCCGTTCGCTATGAAGTTGTAATAAATTTGAACTTAGAATAGTGTCAAAATTCAATCCAACATGAAGCTCATGAACGCGTAAGTTTTGTGATTAAGCCCTTACTGTTGCAATTGGTGAATTGCAACAGTAAGGGCAATCATTTTATATTCTAAGTGTTTTTCTAATATAATTGAAGGTCAACGGTCCAAATCTGAGATACTTCACTACATTATCCTAGACATAAACTACTTTGTTTTTATGAAATAAAAAATCTAAAATGTGCAATACACATCCCTATAAATTATCTATAATTTTGTAGAAGGTTGAATCCCTTAATATGTATATCGTTATATTCCTTATATAAAGTTAAGGTGTGGATCGACGTCGAAGCCATAAATAGTCAGTAATTAAAAACTTCCTTTCACTATTAAATTTGCTATCTAAGTACACCTTATCTTACCCGTCCTTGTAACTATTCCAGTCCGCTCCTTCGCTTTCCTTCGCTCGTCCTATGCCTTACTTACTACATGTTCCTTTATCGCGCATAAGTCTGCGCCCATATCAATACAACATTGTACTCCGTGCAATATAGGCATTCCTATATTTAAATGTGTTTGGTTAAAATTTGACGGGTAAAGATAAAATTGGATATTAATAGAATTCGCGTGATGAAATCAACCGTCGTCGGACCAAATACAATCGCAATAACACGCAGCATCGGGACGAGCCATCCCACCAATTTCACCAGCAAATCGAAATAGTAATCACTTTTCAAAATCCCATTTTGCTTGTTCACGGATTGTAATTCACTTTGTAAACGTTGGCAGGTGATTGGAAACTGATTACAGTTTGTATATAGAACAAATCACATGTGTGTATTTTGTACATTTCCGCCGCTATTAGCCCTGTGGAATTTATCAGTAGATACTTTGACTTTCTAAGCTGTTCATTTTATGCCTTACAATTTATATAGGGATTAAAAATAATGCTAGTAAAATATTACCATGATACCACCATATATGTATCCCACGAGCTGATACGAGTGATACTAAAATGAGAGTGACGAAGATTGACGAATTTATGAAGAGACTAGGGTTGAAGCTTTAAAGGTCTCTTAGTCCAAAGAGAGCTTTTAGTCGAGAGAGGACTAGGCGTGATATCTATAGATTTGTATTTCGAAATTGATTATCTAGTCTAGACTAAGGTACCTAGATGTCTAGGTATCTTGGTCTAGATCGATAGATATAGTCGGAATATAAACGACTTTATCAAGAACGAGTTTTAGCTTATGAAAGTGATTTTGAATGTATTATTTCGCCGGCAATCTAAGTTAGAAATCATTGCAAATTGTAGTCTCGTGTCGTAGCCATTGTCTCGACTATAAATATAATCATTTCGCTCACTCGTTCGGACTGTGTTGCCAATTTAGGACCGTGGGGTGTCAAACGACGATTGACATAATTGACGAACATTAAGCGCTTTACATTGAGTGAGTGCGTCTCTCAGTCATTGTTTTTTACAAATGCTATATGTAATATAGCATTTGCTATATGTAAAAGAGACGGAATTACGACGATATTATAATTACAACATTACTATAATATATCGGACGTGTTTAAAGAACGGTGTGCTGTTGGCTTCAAGTATTTCATTCATTTTATGTATTAATTAGCTGCCCGCCCCGGCTTCGCCTGGGAGCATAAATTGTTTTCTAATATCTTAAAACCTTTTCGATTAAATCTCCCACATGACTTGTCTTTTTTTACGATGAATTTATAAATGTTTTTTTACACAAACCCTTAACTAATTATACACTTAAACCTTCTTCGTGAATGTATTTCTGTACTTTGGTTAAAACCGCATGAAAATCCGTTTAGTAATTTAGTAGTTTATCGCAAACAAACAGACATGGAGGGGGGCTTTGTTTTGTAATATGTACTGACAGTCAATATAAGACACATGGGTATGTCATGTAATGCTTAAAAAGATTATTACAAATTTAATATTGCTCAGTGAGAAAGGTTTTCAAATCTTCACACGGAATTGTTTTGGATGGCAAAAGGTTCGGGGGTAGAAGGTAGTTACGTATTTTAGTTTGAGTATTAAGATAGCGTTTGATACCTAGAACACTAGGTGTCAAAAAAAAATGGTTAAAATCTCCCGACATCAAAGATTGACTCGATTGCAGGTCCCGGAGTTCAAGCGGCGAGGGTTATTTATCATAATCATCGAGATTAGATCGCGACTCGCCCCTACAAGCGATGGCTATTTAACTACCCTCGATTTAACATTTGTTGTGAATATTTTTTTGATCCTGAGCTTGTCTTTTGTCGGAACTTAGTCACGACGACGACGCAATGAGTTGCAACATTGGCTTCCATCTTTCATCGAAAATCGTGCTTTGACAGTGTTTGATGGGGTTCTTAAAGTGTCGATTAGTATTCTATTGTTCAAACTTATGACGTCACGTCAATAAAACATATTAATGACGGTGAGTTAAGTTATAATTTGACACGTTTTGAACTGGCTTTAATCGTTAGCTTTATTATGTTGACATACACGTCTGTACGTCCCATTCTTTGGATGCAAAATATTATTGAAGTAAGTGTAGTAGTCATTGTTGATTCTTTATTTATAAGAGCCTTGTTCAAGTAACTTGCAAAATTAAGGTTGTCAAACCTACTTCATAATGTTACAGAGGTTGTACAAAAAAAATTTTTTTTTTAATAATATTGCTGATACCCGGAGGCAATACAATATATTTCATTAGTGATGAAGTATTTATATACACAATAAAGTTGTCGTATAAACATACGGTTCGTTTACATGGTAAGCGGTTATCGTAACCTGAAAACGCTTACACGGAGAATCTGCTAGGTTGTTTGTTTGTAAACTTTGTACTAAAGGAGTACCTGTGCTGAGAATGACTACACGGTTCCCCGTTCTACCAGCGCAACGATTATTTGTTATGTCCTCGAAACTATATTTACCGAAGGAGTACAATTCTGCCCGAGTGCAGTGTTCTTTGACTACGATCATCTGTAAGGTTTAATAGGCTTTATCTCTCAGAATAAGTTGGCAATTGACAAAGAAAGGTCGATGATATGCTTTTTCCTTATTATAAGAGTTTTGTGACCATGTCCTGACCTCTTATGAAGAGTTAATGAAAGACAAACATTAATTGAAATAATTGAACGAATGAGAGGTAGAATTATTACACTTAGTATTGTACGCCACGATGTTTATTTAAACATCATTTTGGAAGAGAAGATAGATGATATGCATACGGCTTATAAATATTCGCTTAACTTACATCATAATTTCAGCCTCGTTTGGGTGTTATTCAAACAGACGTGGCGTGTTTGAACTAGGTAGTGGCTGAAATTACTAACATGTAATTTCAGCCACTATCCAAGTAAAAAGCAGAAGCAATTTAACACTTCTCGGGAAAATTTCAGTTATTCAATTCATCTAATATATATATATCCTCACGCCTTCCCACAAGGGTCCCCGAAGTGGTAGGCAGAGGTGTATAGGTAATACCCACACACCAACTTTCCGCCAGAGGTATATTAGGTGCCAACGTGACAGATGGCGAGTCCATCGCCGTTACTCAAGCACGACTATACATACACCTTTGAATTTCTTCTCAGACGTATGCAGGTTTCCTCTCGATGTTTTCCTTCACCGTAAAGCCCGTGGTGTGAATAATCACTGTACTTAAGTTCAGAAAAACTCATTGGTACAGTCGGGATTCGAACTTGCGACCTTTGCGTCGCAGGCAACTGTTCGAACCACTCGGCCACCACGGCTATTTCATCTAATATCCTGTGAAAATTGTCATGCTTCTTACAAATAGGGCCGAAAATACGCGAATGATACAGTTACCTATTTCAATATAGGAGAATATATTAAAAAAACTTGGATAAAACCAGCTGACATCTATCTATACCAAATATGTCAGGCCTCTCAAACTATGGAGGCATTTGGCAGTGGATCTCCATTAAACGGTCAATCTATTATCAGTCCAGTACGAATTGTACAATATTAATCAAAAAAGTCCTACGCTCAGAATTTGCAATTGAACCATCCCCACACAATACGATATCTGATAAGAGGCACACAAAAGAATTCAATCAAGAGAGTGTCAAACATGAGTAGCAGACTATTCGTTTTATGTCCGATCTCCGTATCGTGTTGCGCGCAACAATCGCGCGTTTCAATGTAAAGGTAGTTGTACGTCGGTACAGCTACGGTGGTACGCCATCGCTCGTGCTTTAAAACGATGTTGTATCCGCAGCATTATGCAAATATTTAATGTCAATGTCAAAAATGTTGCAAATAGCAGCTAAAGGAAATGTAACATTCCAAGTTAGGTGCTACATTTGGGAACAACAATTTGTTTTAAAATTGCATTGGAATACTTACAAGTCTTGAATTTATAGAACTGGATGTATTTGTTTTTTTTTAAAGCGCATGTTTCCGGAACTACTAATTGGAATGGATTTTTTGCATTCCTTTTGCATTTCTTGTGGAAAGCACTACATTGTACCTATAGCCTTACTTACCTGTGAGAGGTAGTTAACCTCCGCTTAATAACAATGGCTATAATATCGATCTACTGTTTAGAGCTCATGGCAGCGAAACTAGAGGTCACAGGAGCAATTCTCGCTGATGGCAGATATCTTGTATACCTTGTCTATCTTCATTAGTATGTTAATCGTTAATAGTAGTACCCTTAACAAAAAAGCTTTTCTCAGTTTGAAACTAGGTTAATTGCGACGAATAATCCTATGGAAAAAATAAAGCGGTTTTATTTTTATACAACAAGAGTGGCAAACAAGCATACGGCCCACCTGATGGGAAACGGTTACCGTAGCCTATTTACGCTCACGATACCGAAGTATCACTTGCGTGTTGCCACTCTGTGTTCGGAGAATTATACTGTGTTGTAATATAAAACCTATATATACATTTCAAAAAGACGTATTAACGTCCAACATTTTAAATCTTAGCACACTGTATTAATTATATTCCATTATTATTAACTCAGTGTTAGGAAACTCGTCAAATTCTCCACACTTCATATTAGTAGAAACGACTCGAGAGTCATTAACAATTATTACTTTATTATATATTTACAAAAGGCGAGAAAGCCCTCTGTAACGCAGAGGGTTCGCTTTTGTTTCAATTTGAATGTAGTATGGGAATTATTACTATAATTTGCATAACTACTATTGAATATATTAAATTATGAGGGTGATTTTTTATGGTGTTTTATGAATGGGTTTTTTATGGCACATGGCTGAGAACGATTGTCCAGTTGATACAGTTTGAGACCTGATAATGATTTTGTCATAATGATACATGAACGATCAAAGGAAATTTGAGCAGAAACGTAATATATATTGAATACAGTGATTAGTCACACCAAGAGCTTTGCGGTGAAGGAAAACATCAAAGAAATGCATTCGTTTGAGAAGAAATGCAAAGGCGTATGCGTAGTTATAAGAAAATGCGTATGGTTTGGTTTTAATTTTACAAAGGATTTTTTTTAGTAAAAAAACCGAATAAGGTGATCTGCTATAAACTGACTTCCCGGACAACTTCAGATTCAGACATTCCAGGTGCTTTTTCGTTATCTTCATCATACTATATATAAATATAAAATTATTAAATTGTCACTTTTGTTTACATTGTGAAATAAAGTAGGTCTCTCAACGTCTGTCAAGTAGAATGTCAATGTCATGTCATGTCTTTGTATTTGAAGGCATTGTAATACCTATCCTGCTAGTATGCGTCATCGCGTATCAAGTACATTTTACTAGGTATTTGAATCGTGCAAGACTGCTTGGAAGCCGACGACAGGTAGCGGCCGGCAAACTATCTATGTAAATTCAGATCAGCCACCCCCTGTACTCATTACGGCTGTTTGTAATGCAATCTATGCACTGCATCTCGGGTTTTTTGGTCGACGGTGTTGTGTTGGTGCTATTGCCATGACTACGGTTATCTTTATGGTGTCTTGCGGGTGATCTACTGACACGTAGGACGTGTTATTAGAAACTTCAGGGTTTCGTAAAATATCACGTACCTATATTTTACTACAAAACTGGTAGCTAACCGCTGACTAACAAGCCGCCTTGTTAGCAGATGTGTACGAACTGTCACAGGTAGGTACATGAAAAGAGTCTCACTCGTCCGTTGCCTAGTTTATATTGAGTGCACACGTGCCTCTTCTGGGAGCATTGCCATTCCGTTCGATCAAAAGTAACCGAAGCATCCGAACTAATCCTACTTATTAGCAGTTTGAATTGGATGCGATCTTCTTTAAGGTAGAAGTAACTGTCCTATGGAATCACCGCATGAAAACAAAGCACTTCGGAACAATTAAGAGTCGATGCTACTCGTATGTCTTTCATACCGACATTATTTCACCATTGAGTGGTTACTGAGTGAGACGCTAAGCACAATGGAGTATATTGATCGAACACAGATGTAACAGTCTGGACACTCTTTAGGGTAAGATCGCAGTTAAATGAGTTAATACCTACTTTTCAACCTACAAAATAATTCGTTTAGCTTGTTTAGGTGGCGCTATGCCTAGGAGGGGCGCCTTGTAATTTCTTCTCAGACGTATACAGGCTTCCTCTCCATATTTTTCTTCACCGTACATCTCGTGTTGTGAATAATCACTTTACCTAAGTTTTATAAAAACTCATTGGTACAGTCGGGATTCGAACATGCGATCTTTGTGTCACAGGCAACTACTTGAACCACTCGGCCACCACGGCTATTCAGTAGACTCTCGCAGTAGTTGGAATAAACCCTGATATTTGAAGTGTCTCTAAGCTCCAGTACTAATGATATATCCACTAATGTTGATAAAAGATTACTTTGCCATTTATAAATTACGCGTTTTCATATGGTGTGAAGCCTTGACACAGTAAATCACCTTAACATGATCAAATTGGTCAATTTTAGTCTGATTCCTTACTTGTCACTGTGAATTGCAAATTGCATCTCAGTGTTACAAGGTTGCATTCTATTCTGGCCGCTTATTCCCTAGTGTTCCTATGCTCAACCCGCCTATCAGCAATTGGTCTCATTCTCGGTCACTGCGTTTAGAGGTGTCTTCATATCAGAATTTGTACTAACCAAATATAAGCTTAAATAATATGTATGGGTACTTACTACGAGTTCAACAATATACCTATAGGTATATGCATTCAATATCCCTCTTAACAGAACAAAATATAAATAAAATGACTCTGTAAACTTAGCACACCCTGTAATTGGGCACATCAATATTGAAGCAGATATCTGCTCCGTATTTAATATATGTAAGTAAACTCTTTTTCTTTTAATTATATCACTATATATCCTATCCTATCGTTTTTAATATAATAGTATTATCTTATCGGTGTCATTGATGAAGCTCTCTTAATTTTCCTCTGTCCAGTGCCGTTTGCTTGACCTCTTTGTACGACGACGTTTTCTTTGTACGGAGATTTTGTCTTTCACTTGATTTGTGCAACTTTTTCTAGGTCTCTGTACCTGTGTTCGTAACAGACAGTGGTTGAATAAATATGACGTAATAAGATCATATATTTAGACTTCTTTTTAACTTTTCGAAGATTCACACCTACATGTATTTCCTATTTATAGGATATCGGTACGTTCAATTTTAATCTTCGAAGTCATTAGACAGATTCAACAATCGGTTGTCAACCTATTAATATCTAAAAGAGAAATCGAGAGGAACATATATCTATTTATTCAATAGACTAGTTAACCTATTCTTTTGACGATTTATGAAATTAATCATATGAATATATATTTCAGATCCATATCAGATGTTTGGACCGACGAGCAGTCGTCTCGCTAATTCAGGTGAGTTTTCAGTTGCTACTTAATACAACACATGCAGATGACGTCACTGTAGTGTTTAGTTCACTGCAGTAATTTTGATGTAAATCAAATCTAGTACCAATGTATCATGAGAGAAAACAGTTAACAGTTAGAGATATAGATAATTATTCATAAACAAATTCTGCCTACATAAGTAGGTACATTAGTATTTTTAAGTACTTATTACATACAAAACGAATGGCGTAAAATTTGGTATTTTTTTGTCTTTATATTTTAAGTTGCTATTATATAACAAAACGAAAGTAATTAAAAGGAAGGTAAATTAGCCAACTAATAAACACCTTTTTCTTCTTTGACGCTGGAAGACGTCTCTTCCAAAGCGTCTTCCTTCACAAACACTTATGAGAATAATAGTCTCCTCTCGTCTTAGTCTATGCCATCCATATAATGGAGGAAAACCGACTTTTAATGGGCACGCAACTTTATCATTGACTAATCATTGATTACTGCCCACCGGCATAAGAAAATAAACCCAAAAGACAATAAATTAATCGACAAAGTACTCGATTGAACAACCAGAGGTAAATTCAGTCCCACGGTTGTGCAATTAATTAACGTTTTGCTGCCTTTTATACATATACATAAGTTGGGGTTCGCAGGTGACCCATGAGAAAATAGGGTGACGGCTCTTGGGTCATGCACGCAAGGTGACTATAACGGACCCTGTCTGTACGGACGCAAAGGAAGACGGTAGTGGTTCAAATATTTGGAGTGAAATAGAACAGGAACGAAAATGTATTTGACAATTTACAAATGCAGTCTCATGTAGAAAAACTTGTTTGCCTCCTCAGCGGCATAAAAAAATCCCAGTTTTTATCCCAATTTAACGGCGATCCTCTGAAATATCTGTATTACCTCTTGAAAGTCGGTATAAAATAACATTGACGTACCTACTTCTTTATTTGAAATCATAATCTTGTTTATGGTCGTTATAAATCGTGTGTAGTATCTCTGTGATCAGCCCTTAGGCAAGTCAAAATGTTAATAGGGTGACAGCGGTGTCGAACAAGGGCACGCCATGCATTTATCATGCCACTTTCCTTTGCAAAGAACGATTTACGGTTAATATAACTTTCTATAAAACATGCGATATCATCATTAATCATGACGCCATCTTCACAATCTTTTCACGGATATATAGATGACGAGTTTATGATGAACTCGTCATCTATACAGTTTTATTGCCTGCATTCATTTAAAAATTTTAATAAGTTTTCAAATGAATGCAGGCTGCCTCACGATGTTCTTTGACTTGTTCATCAGCTTATTCTTATACGATTACCTTGTTCAGACCCCGCTTTCTAACATGTAGTCTTAAGTAACAGGCCCTTCTTTTGCCAACCGCAGCCTATTTTGTAAAACAGTTAGTTAATTACCTGTATATATATATTTTTTTTATGAAATAGCTATTTATTTTCATAGTAGTTCAAAACATTTCTGTTCAACGCCTCTAGCGTGATTAAGTAATAAATAATAGGTATATAATATTTGTAAGCTTTTCCTAAACAGGTGAATTATATTTGTCTGCAAATGTCCATTACGAATTATTTACGGCTATTTAAAACAAATTATAATAATAATAGTTTTATTTCAGTCACATAGGCAACCAAAAAAAAAACAAAATTTAATTACATTTAATTATATAAAACAGACATACATTATTATTTATTAAAAAAAAAACAATTTATGAAAGTGTAGATCAGTGTTAGTCACTATCCAATAGCTTATGATTAGATAGATACTTTTAACTTGTATTGCATAGTTATAACAATTATTATTTTATTATTCAAGCCCAACTGAGTCATAGACAGCCCACAGTAATCGATCTCTAATCTACGGCACGTTTAAATCAAACCATATAATTTGGTAACAATAAATCTTACCCCGGCAGCCGCCCAAGCTCATTTTGCAATTTAAACCAAAAACAATTAACGGCACGTGGCAGCCCTGACGTAACTAACGCAGGTAATTACCGAGGTTCACAGGCGCGCTTGCGCCGCACCTAACCTCACCTGTCATTTGGCCTGTCTACGTGTTGATAATACGTGATTGAGCGTGTTATGTAACGTGCTATTGACTTTTTATTTAATTAAAATAAAAAATCAATAGGTTACATTAAATTTGAAATCACTAGCCACCTAGGCTGCTGCAGAACATATAAACAAATAAATAAAATTGGAGTGTCTGTTTGTAATATAAAAAAACGCGATTTACTAAATGCATATAGATGTATATACGGTACATAAACCAAAATATTTTTTTTTAGTTTTTATTTGTCTGTCTGTTTGTCTGTTTGATCCGGGTAATCTCTGAAATGGCGGTACCAATTTTAACGGGACTTTCACTGTCAGATAGCTGATGTTAAAAGGAATAACTTAGACTACTTTTATTTTGGAAACTGAACAATATTTTTTTTGTTAAATTCCACGCGGAGCATGTCGCAGGCACAGCTAGTGGCTAATATGTTGATGTCATAACCTAATACAATTTCACGGACGCCTGTTCTAGTGATCAGAGCTCCAAACTGCGAAGCTTGAGGTCGCGGATTCGATTCCCGGTGCTAATCGTACATTAGTCTTGGATGTCCTTTGTATTTACGTATATATCTATCTATATAAGTATATATATCATTGCCTAGTTACCATAGTATTAGCTTTGCTTAATTTGATGCTATATCAATTTGCGTGGAATTGTCCAAATAAGCCGTGATGAGATGATAGTAATAATAAAGATGATAACCTTGTTTCGAACTATTGTTTTGTTGAAATTTTGATAGCCCTGTTTTTGGACTGGATAGGAAAAAAAGGCAGAAACAAAATAGAAAAGAATTGAATCCTCCCCAAAACATTAGAGAAGACATAAATCAGCCCATTTCTCAGCGCATCGACTGTATTGTCCGTGACGACACAATATTTTGGCGATCAAGGCATTAATTGTAGGCCATAAAACCGATGAGCCATATACCCAACAATGGGGCCAGTGAGCCGAGATGCGCGACGAGCGGCGCGGGCGGTTCGCAAGCCACGAATAAATCACAGATCCCACGCTCGTGTGCACAACCTCTTATCATGTACAGATAGAAAAATCCTTATCATACAACTTCATCTTCTTAAAATATCATATTAAATAAAGGGACGTGCTTTATAAATATACCTAAGTATTAAAAACTATAGTGGTTTACATAGTGGACTTCACCAGCGAAGTCTAGGTTTAAGCCCCGGTAGTTTATACCAATGAGTAAACAAAAGTGAACTAAGAAGAAAGTCAAAGACGTATGTGAATTCGGGACTGTAAGACTTCGCGTTCGGCACGTTGGCTCCAATATATATCTTCGAACGAATAAATTATGTTATTGGCTCAGTGTACCCTTGCGAAGATCCTTTTGGATAGGTATGAAAGTAAAGTAACCACATACTAATATTCGTTTCGACGTTACATCAATTTACGATGAAATTTGTGATTGTAAAAAAACTGTTACAAATAAAAATAGTGCCTAACACAGTTAGATAAATGTGACCCAAGTTTGCACACTATACTGGCGTTACACAAGGGTGCGTGTATCTCAGACGCAACCGTGCGCACGGCGAACATAGCCGCCCAATATTGTAACATGGCTCAACAGTAGGGCAACACGACCCCAAATATTTCCTCATAGGACACGATTGAGAACTGTGGAGTACTTACGACAAGCTGTGACAAATCAAGTAAAAAAAAAATTCATCGCAAGGGACACAAGAAACACTAATTGAAAAACACATACTAAATATAAAACAAGAAAATTTCCACACCACAACCACATTTTCCAAAAATAAATCTAGCAGGAGAAGTATGGGATATTTCCGGGACCCCCACCTACTGATACTTTTTGTTATACATACTCCAGGCATCATAAACTTTATTCATATACTCAGGAGGCCGAGTTTATTATATATTATGCTGGACGAGCCTCTAAGTTCCACGGCAATAGTTCTTGATGAAGGCTTTCTATAATGAGAGGAAATAATATAAATACCTGGGACTATTCCACACAAATTGACCTAGTCCCAAATTAAGCAAAGCTTGTGTTATGGTAACTAGACAACGATATATTTACTTATATAGATAGATATATACTTAAATACATAAGACATCCAAGACTAAGGTACAAATATTCGTGTTCATCACACAAATATCTGCCCTCAGCGAGATTCGAACCCGCGACCTCAAGTTTCGCAGTCAGGAGCTCTAACCA
>JACCPG010002393.1:0-25660 GCA_016069955.1 Drepana arcuata | reverse complement strand
AGCCGTGGTGGCCGAGTGGTTCGAGCAGTTGCCTGCGACGCAAAGGTCGCAAGTTCGAATCCCGACTGTACCAATGAGTTTTTCTGAACTTAAGTACAGTGATTAGTCACACCACGAGCTTTACGGTGAAGGAAAACACGAGAGGAAACCTGCATACGTCTGAGAAGAAATTTAAGGCGTATGTATAGTCGTGCTTGAGTAACGGCGATGGACTCGCCATCTGTCACGTTGGCACCTAATACCTAGTTTAACACCTCTGCCGGAAAGTGGGTGTGTGGGTACTACCTATACACCTCTGGCTACCTCTTTGGGGACCCTTGTGGGAAGGCGTGAGGATATATTATTATTATTATTTAGCGACATCTTTAAGATATTTAAATTTTATTTTGACGTATGTATTGTAAGCCAAAAAAAAATTTTTGGAAATTTACAAATAATAGCCGTGGCGGCCGAGTGGTTCGAGTCACCTGCAACACAAGATTGCAGGTTCGAATCACGACTGTATCAATGAGTTTTTTTTAATTAGAACAAAAGTGATTAGTCACACAACGAGCTCATGGTGATGGAAATCATGGAGAGGTAACCTGCATACGTTTTAGAAGAAATTCAAAGGCGTGCTTGAGTAACGGCGGTGGACTCGCCATCTGTCACGAATGTCACGAAGCCACCTAAAATATATCTCTGGTATGTGAAATTGTGGGTACTATCTAAACACCTCTACCTACTCTTTGTTTAGGTAGTATTGTTAGGCTATATACATAACTAGCTGTCCCGCCCAGCTTCGCCCGGTTGAAAAAGTTAAATTCCTGAAACTCGATCGCAGCGCCACCTATCGGGTCCAATTTAATATAGCCTATGTTCACCGGAGATAGCGTAGCTTCCCAACAGTGAAAGAATTTTTCAAATCGGTCCAGTCGTTTTTGAGCCTATTCATTACAACCAAACAAACAAACAAAGTTTTCCTCCTTATAATATTAGTGTAGATAACAAGAATCTTCGTCAAGTTAAATGCGGGTTTTATTCCGTGTCTAACGTGTGTGTGTGTATGTGTGTGTGTGCGTGCGCAGGGCTGGGCGGCGGCTTCCTGGGCGGGCTGCTGGGCGCGCTGGGCCCGCTGCCGCTGCTGCAGCACCTGCCGCGCGCGCCGGTAGGCACACACTGGCATCCTGACAAAAATATGACGACCGTCTGGTCTAGTGGCTTGAGGTCGCGGGTTCGAATCCCGCTGAGGGCAGATATTTGTGTGATGAACACGAGTATTTGTACCTTAGTCTTGGATGTCCTATGTATTTATCTATATATCTATCTATATAAGTAAATATATAGTTGTCTAGTTACCATAACACAAGCTTCGCTTAATTTGGGACTAGGTCAATTTGTGTGGAATTGTCCCTGGTATTTATTAATTTGTTTATTTATAATCAATCTCAAATTGCATCCAGTTCTTGTACATCGTTCTGGCTTGATGGAGAGATAGACATAATATTATGTCATGGCTCGAAATACAAACTAAGTCAAACTGGAGTTAAATATATAAAATGATTTATAAAATAGGTTGTTTATGAGCTACACAGGGGGCAAACTAGTTTTCCCTGTTTCTTGGGCTTCCCTGTTGTCTTTGGTAACACTGGATGTGATTTCTCCAACAACTAAAAAGACTGGAGTTTTAAGCGTGTCAAATAACCATAAAGACAAGAGTATTATTATGGATGGACGAATAGAATAAAAAAGACTTTTCTTGTCATATATTTAGCAGCGTACAGGGGAAGTGAGCCAAAGTGATGACGCAATGGACCTGGACCCTGAAGACAACCACACAGAGGAGACAAACGGCGCGGACGCACAGACCGACACCACTACAGCGCTTCCGCCCATGCTACCTGATCAGGTATTTGCTACTCCAAAGCTTTATCTGGTCTTACACACACTTCGGCATTGCATATGTTTCGTCAATATTCCTTCACTCATCCTTCCTATATGCCTTTCTTTATCTTTACAATCACACCCTCGTTCACGCCAGTTGATTTGCGAATTTCTTCAATGCGGATTCGATCTAAGATCGTTACTCAATCGCATCTCAACTGCATACAAGCTATTTTCATGCTTCCTCTGACATACCCAGGATTCGCTGCCGTACAATAAAGTAGGCACAAATATCGCATTGCGGACAGCTACTCGAGCATTCTTCGTGTCAGACTTTGCCCATCAACGCCGACATGTCCCCGTTTCCCCACTTATTCACCCCCACTCATTCCTTCCCATCTCGTGTAAACATGCTTGCTGGATAAACAAACTCATTCACTTGCTCTTGAATTTGCCCATTTACTGATATAACACACTCAGTCACTTGTTTCTTTTTCGTACACCAGAAGCTTAGTCTTGCCGGCGTTTAGGCCAAGCCCGTACATTCAGCAGCCGCCCATTTTACTAGTATTATCCTTACTAATATTATAAATGTGAATGTAAGTTTGTTTGTTACGCTTTCACGTCAAAACTACTTAACCAATCATCATGAAACTTTGTACACATATTCTTGGAGGTATTAGAAGTAACATATCCTATGTTACTTCTAATGCCTACTTTAATATTAATTCTTTTAATAGATTTTTTTTTACCAAAGATAAAAAAGTCACGCCGACGAAGTCGCGGGTACAGCTAGTAGTCCTATAAAAAATTACATACAATCAATTCGATAGGGACATGTTTTTTTTTTATACAACAAACAAGCATACGGCCCACCTGATAGAAAACTGTTACCGCAGCCTATTTACGCTTACAATACCGAAGTATCACTTGCGCGTTGCCACTCTGTGTTCGGAGAGTTATTCTGTGTTGGCAGCATAATGGGACTAATCCCTCTGCTGCCAACACTGGAATATACTGGAAACTTTATTCATCGCGTAGGAACGCAACACAAAAATTTGTGTTATTTGGCTACGGACTTCTATAATGTGGAGGTCCTGCCCCAGTCGGGCAGCTCCAAATTCGAACGGGAAACCCGTTATGCCCCACCTTCCTCATTTCGCTATTCAACAGCTCCAGGCTCTACTCTCCAAGCCTCCACCAAACTTCAACTCTTCGGAGCCGCCGCCAAACTTCACCATGTCCGAACCACCGCCATTCAACACTTCCCAGCCGCCGCCTGAAGAGAACAAGGATGAAGACAGGAAAGGAGACAGAGAAAGAGATAGGCGTGATCGTGATAGAGACAGGGACAGGGACAAGAGGGATAGAGGTGATAGAAGAGATAGAGGCGATAGAGACAGAAGGGACAGAGGAAGAGATGATCGTGGTCGCGAAAGGGATAGGTAAGTTGACACCTTGTTTAGTTCCATTGTTAGGGTTGTCCAAAAGCGGGAAAGACATTAAAATACATGTTTGAGATGAATAAACAAATGTATTATGTTTGAAATAAATAAAAGATAAGCTACGAATGAAAGGCTAAATGAAATGAAGAGCCGTGGCGGCCGAGTCGTTCGACTAGTTGCCTACGACACAAAGATCGCATATACGAGTCCCGACTGTACCAATGAGTTTGTCTGAACTCACTGTACTTAACAGTGATTGGTCACACCACGAGCTTTACGGTAAAGGAAAATATCGAGAGGAAACCTGTATACGTCTGAGAAGCAATTCAAAGGCGTATGTATAGTCGTGCTTAAGGAACGGCGATGAACTTGCCATCTGTCACGTTGGCACCTAGAATATATGTCTAGCGGAATGTGGGCGTATGAGTATTACCTATACACCTCTGCCTACACCTTCGGGGATACTTGTGGGAAAACGTACAAGTGTTAGATTGTAGGGTCGAAAGATATGCATACCTGCATCTGCCACGTTGACTTAAATATCTATGATGTGACACCTCTGCATCCTTCGGAGACCTTTGAGCGAAGATGTGAATATAATAATCGCTTAAATGTATGTCCAGAGAGCGTGACGACCGTAGAGATCGTGACAGGGACCGCGGCGGCCGCGAGCGCCGGGACCGGGACCGCGACAGGGACAGGGACCGATTCGCGTCCAGGGACAATAACAATACCAGGTAACTTATGGTGGCAGAATGCCATCACACTCTACACAACTTGGAGGAAAATTAACATTCATTATGAAGTAAGGTTTTGTCGCATCTATGTCGATTTCTTTAGTAAATAATATATTGTAAGGGTGGCTGATTGAAAGACTGATATGGCGATGATATCCTTTATTAGAGCAATAGGTGGATACATAGGTATTGCATTCATATGTTAACTTAATAAACTTAGGTGACCTAGGTACTTGATAATAATACTAAGCAAGGAGTTGACTGCATATGTGGCTATCGAACTCGATACTTCCTAGTATGGTCTTTGGAATAGACTACACAAGTGGTGACCGTATCCCTTAGCCAGGTTCACTTGATGACTGCGTATGTGGCTATCGCTCAAGCTTGCCTAGTGCTTTGGAACAGACTACACATATGGTTATCGTATTCCTTTGGCCAAGCTCACTTGATGACTGCGTATGTGGCTATCGATCAAGCTCGCTTCTTAGCTAATGCTGTGCCCTGAGATCGGTGGTGCGGTCCTTTATATACCGTTTGTTGACGATGGTGACTCATATTGAGATGGCCGCATGAGACAGGTAGTTGATGCGTGAGCGAGAAAGTATTCGAGCCCGCGCGCATCGCGTTGCAATATTAATTATTCCCCGCAATTTCATCCGCGTTAAATTTGATTATTGATACTCATATTAGGCCATAATAACCTGTGGTGGCTGAGTGGTTCGAGCAGTTGCCTGCAACACATTGATAATATGTTCGAATTCCGACTGTACCAATGAGTTTTTCTGTTTTACAGTACAGTTTTTAATTACAGTGGTTAGTTACACCACGAGCTTCGAGATGACACCTGAATAAGTTTGAAAATAAATTGTTTCAAAAACGACGATGGACTCGAGATCTGTCACGTTCGAACATAAATCGTTCCCCGTCGTAAAGACGATGCGTTACTTCCTTACCCCTTCGGGGACCCTTGTGGGCAGGCGGGAACATATACACAATGACTGATATGTCATACTATTTATTGTTGTTATATTTCTCACATATACAAGCTCCTGTCCTCAGTTTTACTATATTATGTGATGATGTGAAAACGGTGTAATATTTTAATGTACTCCAGCAGAGAACGTAGCCGAGATAAATCTCCGCGACCACAGTCGGATATTCCTGAGAAATCTCTGCAAGAGCGATTGTGGGAGATGGCGAATGGCAAGCCGGCCGACACCAGGGAGGAGTTCCCCGACAACGGCGACCAGGAGAGGGACCGAGGAGACCGAGGGGACCGGCCTCCGCTCATTGATAGGATTCCTATTCCTGCCAGGCCCGAGCTACCTCCCGCAGCCATGGATGGTGGTAAATACAGCAAATCTATACTAATATTATAAAGAGGAAAGATTTTTTTGGCAGGCTATTTTAATAGCAAGAAAAAAAAATGTTGTAATTTCGTTACCTCTAGAGCAACTTATTTTATAACATCGTCACGAGGATATATTCACAACACCGTGTGACTATTAGACAACGGTTGTATTATCTGAGGCAGCGTGTATTTGTCGGTCAGCCCCGTGCGGCGTGTGTGTGTATGTGTGTGTATGTGTGTGTATGTGTGTGTGTGTGTGTTTGTGTGTGTGTCTATACATGTGTGTGTGTGTGTGTGCAGGCGAGGGCGCCGAGGCGGCGGGCGCGGAGGCCGGCGGCTGGGCGCCGCCCGCCCCCAGGCCGCCTCCCAGAGGGCCGCCCTTCCGCGCCGGTCAGTAGCCGACACACACATCACTATAACTATAATATATATATATATATATCCTCACGCCTTCAGGGTCAGGGACCCTTGTGGGAAGGCGTATAAGTAATACCCACACACCCACTTTCCGCCAGAGGTATATTAGGTGCTAACGTGACAGATGGCGAGTCCATCGCCGTTACTCAAGCACGACCATACATACGCCTTTGAATTTCTTCTCAGACGTATGCAGGTTTCCTCACGATCACTTCACCGTAAAGCTCGTGGTGCGACTCTGTGCGAATCACTGTACTTAAGTTCAGAAAATTCATTGGTACAGTCGGGATTCGAACTTGCGATCTTTATGTCGCAGGCAACTGCTCGAACCAATCGGCCACCACGGCTCTATAATATATGTATTGAATGAATACCGTGGGACGATTCCAAACGAATTGTCATAGCCCCAAACTAAGCAAAGCTTGTGTTATGGTAACTATAGACAACAATATATTTACTTATATAGATAGATATATACATAAATACATAGGACATCCAAGACTAGGGTACAAATAATCTTGCTCATCACACAAATATCTGCCCTCAGCGGGAATCGAGCCAGCAACCTCAAGTTCCGCAGTCAGGAGCTCTTCTTATATGCCAGCGATTCATATTATACTAGCTGAATCCTGCGGTATCACCCGCGTAACAATCGATTTCGTTGGTATAATTTTAATTAGATTTATATTCGGTACAAAATATGTACTATGTAAAATCTATCTCATAATCTATCTATGTGCGAACTATTTACTGTAACTAACATTAGGTTAGGTTCTACCTACACACCTCTGCCTACCCCTTCGGGTTTCCTTGTGGAAGGGCGTGAAGATATATAATTATAATAACGATCGCAATATTATACTCACAAATCTTCTGAAATTTGAATAATGTTTTTCCGTCCATCTTCAAAGTCATAACATTCAGGATTGGCGACTAGGAGGGCGTTGAGCACCCTTACGGTGCGGCAAACTGGGGATTGAACACCGGCGACAGTTGAGCAATGAGTTAGGCGATGTGTTTCATCCTTTAAAAGATTGTCAATAGGGATTTTTCCAATAAACACGTGCCTTATTATTTTTTTGACTCGCCATCTGTCACTTTGTCCACGTTGACGCCTCCGAATATATCTCCAGTGATAAATGAGTGTATGGGTACTACCTACACACTAGTCTGCCTACCCCTTCAGAGTCTCTTATGTCTTTATCAGAGAGTGATTTTTATAGTTTTTTCACAATTCTTTTTTTTATTAAGAAAAAAATGTTTTTCGTACATTAACCGTGAAGTATAGAGGTTCAGGCTAGATTTGAATAAATTGATAGATTGTTGGTATAAATGTACCCGATATTTTTTTTAAATAGGTTGTCATATCTATACATACATACATACATATAATCACGCCTCTTTCCCGTACGGGTTGGCAGAGACCACTTCTTTCCACTTGCTACGATCCTTACATACTTCTTTCGCTTCATACACTTCCATTATACTCTTCATACATGCTCTTCGATTTAGGGTACTCTTGGTCATATCTATATGTATTTATATTCATATTTTGAACTGTTTGAATTTGCAGAACTGAGAATGCGCGGTCCCCCCAGGCAACCGATGCCAGGTATGCATTCCATCGAAAATTCATCCACTTTTGTATAGTAGTTTGTACTTTCTGACACTAACTTGAACATATTGACGTTTCCAGGTCCGTGGATGGAGGGACCAGGGCCGGGACCATTCGGGCCTCGCTTCAACGGGATGGGACCGCCTCCGTTCAACAGACCGCCTTTCGAGAGGCCTCCTTTTGATGGCCCTATGTTCGAAGGTCCGCCGCGGTTCGAGCGCCCACCATTCAATAGAATGCCTTTCGATGGAATGAATCGTCCACCTTTTGACGGGCCGAGGCCGCCCTTCGATGGCCCTCGTCCACCCTTTGACGGGCCGAGGCCACCATTCGACGGGCCCAGACCTCCGTTCGATGGGCCCAGACCTCCGTTCGATGGGCCCAGACCTCCGTTTGACGGGCCGAGGCCATTCGATGGCGACCGACCGCCATTCGATGGCCCGCCGTTCTTCGACGGACCGCCAGAATTTTTCGACAGGAATAATAGAAGGTTTGACGAACAACATAACGAGAGAGGGTGGAATGGAGACCGAGAGCGCGAGTGGGACCGGCGGCCCGAGTGGGACGACAGGCGCCGCGAACGAAGACCCCGGGACTCCCGCGACAGCCGCGAGCCTCGGGATAGCCGGGAGTCCCGCGAGCCTCGCGAGACCCGAGAGTCTCGTGAGACCCGCGAGCCTCGTGACACTCGTGAGCCCCGCGAGACTCGTGAGACTCGTGAACCTCGCGAGAGCAGAGAGCCCCGAGAGATTCGCGAGTCCCGCGAGTCTCGCGAGTCCCGCGGGTCTCACGAACCCCGGGAGCAACCCGAGCCCCGCGAGTCCAAGCGCGCCGCGCCCCGCGACAGGGACCGCAAGTCCCGCTGGGGCGCCGCAGACTTAGACCTGTCCGAAGCCGCCGTGACTGACCAAGATGCTCCCACTGACCAAATCCCACCAGATGAGAATGATCTCTCTAGTCAAGACCAAAACGCCACGGACTTCCCCAAGAGCGTCGATACCAGCCAGGAGCAATCTCCTGATAAATGTAATGAAGAGGATGCCGAGGAAATTAGTAAAGTCCAAATGGATGTACCGATTGAAAGTTCAAAAGAAGAAACGAGCTCTGAAAGCGTGGAAAATGACCGAGAGGAGCGCGAAGATGGTGAGCGGCCGGACAGCGACACTGCTAAAGGACATGACATGAGTGTCTCAGACTTATACGACGCTGGAGACTCGGTGGACACTAGCTTCACGGCTCCACCAACGCAAGAAGCGTCTCCCAGAAAAGAATTTTCTCCATCACCGCTACATCAACCCGAAACAGAGACAGCGGAGATTGATAAAACTGATGATATATTTGTTGAAGACACGCAAAAGAACACAGAGGAACCGGAAACCGTAGAAGCAAAGCACGAAGCCGACAAAGAGGGGGCCGCTTGACAAAGGCGCCGGTGGAAGGTCGGCTATTTCCAGTGGAAATGATTCGGGTGACACGCCCGGGGACGCGATTACATACGACCGAGACTGGGTCTCGCTTTGCTAACGACATAAAAGCTGTACTAAAATTCGACTCTTGAAGAGTTCTCATGTTACCAAAGCGAAGCCGCAGCTCGACCGCCGATTAATAACGCCAAAGATTTTTTTATAAACAAACGAAAGTTGAAATATACGAGTGCCTTATTGGTTACCGAAGTGGTGTTTTGTTTCATCGCCGGCGGCGCTGAAGAGGAACGCGCCTGGGCGCTCAAGTGGAGTGACCCGGGCAAGGTACGGTTGCTAACTGACACACTGACACGCGCCCAGCACAATGCACAAGTGTACTCATACTCAATACATGCCATTGCTAATACTCATACGAGATATTTTTAAAGGTACCAACTATTTACAAACGATTCTCAAAAAAAAATTATAGTGCACAGTTGTACTCGGCGGGCGTTTATTTTATTACTTGATAATGTTGAAATGGTATCTATAAAGTGGATTAATCGCGAATTGTCTATTATTTTTTAAATTTAAATTGAAATCGTTATTTTTGTGTATGTAAAAGCTACCATTCCAACATGACATTAATATCGCTAGCAATGTGTGCAAAATACCTCTGCGGCGGCCTTGTCACCCGAATCAGCTGGAAATTGAAGAGACGCAGCGGACGGAAGACCTATTATAACTCCATATTATTATACTCTTATACAATACTTGTATCCTAGTACATTTGTTATGTCCACAAGGTGACATATTTTAATAAGCTCTGTTTGCTTTCTTTCATTTGTGATGACCCTAATTGTGACTATATTTTGTGTGAGTTAGATATCAATTATCAATCATTGAATGAACAGAATAATTATTTTTTGTTACGATAAGTTAGTAATTGCTTTCACCAACACATACTAAGGATCGAGTTATATCATCATTGGTGGAGGTAGGGATAGGATTTAAAATAATTCATATAACATATTTAAATCTATTTTATAGATACTAACTTGATTTTATTTTGTATCGTAGGGATAACCTATTAGTAGTGCAAACTCATCACGTTTAGGTCGTAGACTAGTTATATGTTTATGGTACGAGATAATTTACAATGAACAAAACACAGCTATCGCGCGTATGTGTTTGACTATAGTTGTCTATATGTATAATATTTTCCTTTTAATATATCGTCGGCTTTTTATTCAATTTGATAATTAAATGAGTACATTTACTTTGAATTTAATATTGTAGGTGTGTAGATAATAGAATAATAATAATATTGGATTGCATGCTTCAATTATTGTGCTTAAATAAAATTATAAAATACATTGGGGCGTTCTTAATAGTCTCCTAGGTGCATCCTCGGCGCCGTATGAGCTTCCTTTTGCACACATTGGCTGGTGTTGCGTTTTGTTTGTGAATTCCAGTTTAGCATCCATGCTGCAGCGCCGCCGATGCACGGAGCGGAGGCGAGTGCCTTCACGAGTTCCAAATGCACATATAGTCCACCTCATAGATGGACTATACAGAAAATTCAAGCCTTACATTTTTCCTAATAAACTTCTAGGTGTACGTTGTTCATTCAATAATGTAATGTTTCTTCTGAGTTTTAACACTTTCTATATGCAGAGTAAGAAGTGTAGGTTAAGCACGGTTTTGGCAATTTTTGTATATTCTAAGGCTATCAATGTAATCTATGATTGACCAATACCATCGCAGTGCCTAGTTTCTATGCAGTTCGCAATTAAATATATTGTATATAATTTTATTAACCTAATTATATATATCCTCACGCCTTCCCACAAGGGTCCCCTAAGGGGTAGGCAGAGGTGTATAGGTAATACCCACACACCCACTTTCCGCCAGAGGTATATTAGGTGCCAACGTGACAGATGGCGAGTCCATCGCCGTTACTCAAGCACGACTATACATACGCCTTTTGAATTTTCTTCTCAGACGTATGCAGGTTTCCTCTCGATGTTTTCCTTCACCGTAAAGCTCGTGGTGTGACTAATCACTGTACTTAAGTTCAGAAAAACTCATTGGTACAGTCGGGATTCGAACTTGCAACCTTTGCGTCGCAGGCAACTGCTCGAACCACTCGGCCACCACGGCTTTAGTATTATAGTATACGTCATACATATTATAATTAGTGATCTATAATAATTCCTACTTTAAGTTTAGAAAAGACAATATTTATATAATACCGCGAGTCTTTTATTAAATTAGTGATTTATAAAAGCTATCAGTCAGTTACCAACAAGTAAATAATGATTACTACTCACATGATAAGGTTAAACTAAAATTGAATGAAAAAGCTATTTAGCGAGAAATTTGAGGCACGGCCCTCCAGAAGGGGAGTTCGAATGAAAAACGAGAAAACTTTCCCTCTGTTACTTTGTTTACTTTTACACTAGCTGCGGGAAAAATGTGGGGTCTTTCAGGCCCCTACGATTCCTTAAACGTGATTCGGAACGCATTTTAAAGTTGCTATCGGTAAGATTTTTTTTTTATTTATAACTGGCGAGGGTGCATAAATACCTTCGTTGCGTAGTTTTACAGGTTAAGTTTTGTTCAAAAAGATAGTGAATTGGGCATCTTGTATGCAACTCACGTTGTCACTTACAAATAAACAAAATATATGTATCTGTTCGTACATAATATCAAAACTGCACAAATGTGCAAATACAAATAGCCGTGGTGGCCGAGTGGTTCGAGCAGTTGCCTGCGACGCAAAGGTCGCAAGTTCGAATCCCGACAGTATCAATTTCTGAACTTAAGAACAGTGATTAGTCACACCACGAGCTTTACGGTGAAGGAAAATATCGAGAGGAAACCTACATACGTCTGAGAAGAAATTCAAAGGCGTATGTATAGTCGTGCTTGAGTAACGGCGATGGACTCGCCATCTGTCACGCTGTCACCTAATATACCTCTGGCGGAAAGTGGGTGTGTGGGTATTACCTATACACCTCTGCCTACCCCTTCGGGGACCCTTGTGGGTCGTGAAGGCGTGAAGATATATAGGTAATATTATATATATATATATATATATATATATATATATATATTGTATATACATATTCGTTATGTACCATAATGTATTCGTACGTCATGTAATAGGTGGGGCGCCAATGCGATTAGAATTTCACAATCGCATACCAGTTTAATATTCAACACCATTCCGATTGCTCTTTAGAATGCGAGAGAGGAGTGCCGGCAATTAGCACACTCGCTATGGTGAGTTTTGACAGCTGTCAGTGTTACAATCTACGTATTTACTTACGTGACAAAGTTTAATTAATTTAGCTGACATTTTCACCTATATCTATTGTCTTTGGTACATGATATTTAATTACAGCTAAAGGTTGTGTTTGGATGTTATTAGAAACAAATATGCTCATCCCACAGATACTTCGTGTTGGTGGGGATTGAATCTGCTACTGAAGCATAGTAGGCAGGGCTCGTCATACTCGTAATGTCACTAATAATATCCAAATTAATATTGATGTTTCTTTTGCCTGTTTAAAACTTATACTCTCAAACTTATACTTCGAATTTAATTCTCAAAAAAAAAAGTTTTAAAAGTTTAATTACCCAAATAATATGCCTAATTTTTATAAATAAGGTAACTAGATACTTTTCATGACATAAACATCAATAAAAAAAATATTATAAAAAAAAACCATGTAAACTACATATTTATCTAAATTTAAATCCAGAACCTTCCTTTGTGCATTCAATGATGTTGTATATACTTTTTAACCATAGATACCTGCTTAACGTACCTATACGACGTTCGCTGTGAACGGTACAGATAAGGCTAAACCCTAGTCTATCTAACCGTCTAACGTATATACTGAAAGCACTGCTGAAATTGCGTGGGTACATAACATTCGGACCCCAACGCACACATACACACCACCCACACGCACACACGCGCGGAACACATACGGCCGTATGTGGCCACGTGCGGGTGGGACACGTGTGGGAGAGAGAGGGCGGCATGTTTATTGTTGCATGCAAGAAAGGGACGGTTGTTGCAGGACGAGCGATACAACAAATCAATACGAGCGGTGGTGACCGGTAGCCTGTGTCACTACCCCCCGCCCTCCCCCTCCGCGCCCCTTACCCCGCAGACCGCATGCCTCCACCTACATTGTCAACTGCCACAGAGTAATTTAGACCTCCCGAAACTCGTGAGTATATAAGCATTCCATTGTAACGTTTCGCATAGCTCTGTTTGATTATGGAACGCTTTGTTTGCGAATGGCAGGTGAACTATGCTTTGAGCCGTTACTACCCAAGTCTCTTGTCACAATAATAATATGTAGGTGGATTTTAGTATATAAAACGTAGGACATTAAATATCTATACTGTAAATATTTGAAAAGTCTTACTAGTATAGTATGTATTATAAATGTGAAAGTATGTTCGTCTTTCAGGGAAAACCAACATAATCGAACTAGATGAAATTTGACACAGATTATTTAGTTGATTTATTCCGTAAAAAAATTACTATCAAAAATCAAAATTTTTGCGTGTGAAATAGCAGAAGATTTATATTTAGGTGTCAAAGTGACAAACAACAAAATTCTTTTTTAAAAAACTATGTTCTTACCTAGCTTTAGTCTATCAGACTCTATGAATATTGTATTTGTCTTCGGGACAAGTTTTATCTCTAAGTAAAGTTGTAATTTACGAGATACCTAAATAATTTTAATAGCATTTCTAAGCGACACATAACTCTATGAAATCTGCTTGACCGCCCTTATAGAAGGCCCGATACTAGGTAGGTAGGTTGATACTGCGCCCAAATAACTTGATACTTCTCCAACAATTTTTGTTTAAATCTTTTCGCCATGAAAAAAACAACTTTTTCGGTATTTTTCTGTAATAACCATTACTCTATGCAATAAGATACAGTTGACCGTGTGTAGAGAAAGCGTACTTATTTTATCTACTTGTATTTTATGATCGGGACGACACAACTTGCTGTGAGCCGCGGTTTCTCCCGCGTATAATTTCATAATCTTTTCTAGCAATAAATATAGCCATGTCACTCGTGAGTGAATGTAGCTTGCCAATGGTGAAAGATTTTTTGAAATCGATCCAGTAATTTCAGAGCCTATTCAATACAAACAAATAAAAATCTAATCTTTCCTCTTTATAGTATAAAGGTAGGTAGAGTATACTATATCCTCTTTATACTCTGCAATAGTGGCACTTTATCAATGTGCTTTACATACTCGTGGACTGCGGAAGCCCCTATCTATTATATATATATATATATATATATATATATATATATATATATATATATATATATATATATATATATATATCTATTTATATGTATAGGTAACAAAGAGACCGTTTCTCCTAACGCATTGACCACGAAGCAAAGGGAAAACCTTTTATCCCAAACTTTTAGGGGGCGCATTCCGCTGAGTAACAGTCTAATTCAGTACCCTTCGGAGGAGACGATAAACTGTAAAACCACGGGAGGGAATAACCCCCTCCACTAAACAGGGAGTAATTTATGACACCTAAGAACCCTTGCTGGATGGACCCGCGTTGGAAAGGTTTATTCCGCGTATGTGCCAAACGGAAAATTTACGTACTTCTACGTCTACGTCTCGATCAAGATTTCCTCTTGTTGATTTGAACTTGGTCTTGTGATTATGGTTCAATAGAATTACTTATCACTACACTTTATTATCTATACTAAAGAGGAAAGATTTGTATGTAAGTATGTTTGTAAGGAATTGGCTCAAAAAGTACTGAACCGATTTTTTAAATTCTTTCACCATTTGAATGCTACATTATCACTGATTTATATAGGCAATTTTAATTGCAAGGAAAAAATATTTTTATGCCAAAATGTTTAAAAATATAAATGTCCACCCGTGAGAGGCCGGGACGGGCCGCTAGTTTTTAATAAAATGTCAAAATTTTATAAGCGCTAATCTCGTGAACAAGCCCATTTGAAAAGCATCCGTTTTAGATAGATCGTATTTTGAGCAAAGCCGTTAAATAATCATGCTACGACCCAAGGGTAGTCACATCGGAATATGATATGAATCATGTGCCGATAGGAGTTTAAGGAGAGTAAAATCACTACTCACTAAGGTACTAGAATTAGTCACTGCCTGTTTAATAACTCGCTGTTATTCTTAACGCTATAACTTGTCTGTCTTTACTTTCAATTAGATACATTTTCAAGGAAGGCTTTGTATACAGGATGTCTCATATAAATGGGATATTTGGATTATCTGACAGGTCCAATGTAAAGAAGTAAATAAAAAATTACATTTTACTTTTGACATATTTGTACCTTATCCTCGCATAAAAATCTACAGTAATGATAAAGTTATACATGTTGAATCTAACAATATTTCTACTTCTTTTGTGTTTTAAATAGTTTTTGTAAAAACCTCCATGCTCCGCGTTGAGCATTACTCGCTAGCATCTTCGTAGCTATTTGTTTTATTATATCGTCATGAGGATATACTTAGAACCCTATAACTTTCAGAAGACAAATGTTGTATTTTTTTAGACAATCTGTATATAGAACTGTAACCTCGCTTATTCAATTCAATTCTTTTTTTTTCCATTGCACGCCCGAGGCGCGTCACTAGTGAAACATAAATTGGTTCTCATTTGGGGCTTTCTCTCATCTCAGGAGTTGGTATATGTTTGCTATGCAAAAATCCTTAATCTCATTCTTAGCGAACGATTTCAAATTACCATTCTGAAAAACCTTTTTAAATCACCTTAAATTATCTTATCACAGTAGTTTTATCTCTATTGCCATTATCCAAAGTCTATAATAAAATACAGCCGACACGAATCGTCGCCAAGTCGATGACTTTGAAGTTCATCAAATAAAGTATTCGCAAAGTTTCGTCTCCATTTGTGATGGAGGCAAGACGCTCTTGTGATGAAACTTCGATCTTTTTATCATATCACTACATTTCAGATCCATATAAAGAGTGTTTCAATTAATCAATTAGGTACTATATTTAATATACAAAATATTTCAATTCATAAGAAACTAGCCTCAGGTTCAGTCAACAATTTATTTGAAAATAATTATACTACAGACGCAAACACACTACGAAATGAGTTTTACAACATCCCACAACCCTTCCTCTGCGTCGCTGCACGACCCTCACTGCAGCAATACGAAGCGAAGGAAAATCGATACGAAGCTCTGACCAATACACTCACTCATATAAATATATAAAGGCTCCTATTTTACCCTTATGGCCGGCCGGCCATCTTGGATCTCTCCCCCGCCACCCAATTTACCCGGCCCCCGATATAAGGGGCTTGAAAGCCCGAAACCCACTAATACTAATGCCCTCTACGTATGTTGTGTGGGTGTTTGATCCCTGTTTGGACTGGAACACGGTTGATTTTCGATTGTTTTTCTTTACCTTTACTAAATTCAAAATTTGATGTTCAGACACTTTTTTTTAATGTGTTCTCATTTCAAATTGGAGCTCAATAAAAACTCCTTAATTAGTGACACATTTTTATTTTGACACGGTAAAGACATTCGCTTGTTTTTACTGACATTATTCAATTTGTTATTGTTGTAGAGACGAAAATGTTTCAGTTTGACTCTCTGTCACGCAATTGTACAAGGCGATGCGACCGTTATATTAAGATCCAAAGTCAAAATCCAAAGCAAAGTCGCATGATAAACCAAACGCACCCAAGCTAGGCCATGTGTGAGTATTAACTACACAAACAATATATAGTACACAGTATGTAAATAGGTACATATATAAAGTAAATATTTATAAATATTGTTATAACGCACTTTACGATAGAAGTTTATGGGTAACTTTATGTCGTGCGCGTTCATAAAAGCTGAGATTTACCCTAAAGGATTTGGTTGAATAACTTAGTCTCGTATATTTCCAGCCAGACAAAGTACGCATGTATTTACGAAAATACGTTTAGATCCATAATAAGAAAACGATACAGTTCAATTTTGTATGCTTTAAAAGACTCGCGAATTGAAGCATTGACAAATATCTAGACACCATTGATTTTATTTTAAATAAATACATACCTACTGTTTTAAAAAAAAACACTACGTTATTTTAGCGGTCAAATACCCCATCTGATAGTAAAATACCTATAGCTCGCGTTACTAATCTTCTATTGGGTGGATTTACTGTGCTAGCATACCTATGAATGAGCCTTATTTCACCTACAAAACGAACAGACTTTCTAATTTCTAAGCATGTATTTTTACGTTTAGTAAATATTCTTGTACCTCACCACAAAGGGGCACAAGGGACGCCGAATGCTAAGATAATACCGAAATTTCGCCAACAAAATGGTTGAAAGCATAGTTAATAATGTAGTTGCCCGCTAACATTTATGAACACTACAGTCTATTTTGTCCAAAAGTGAAAACAACTCGGCACCGATAAAACGTTAAGTTCATCTCTCACCTGTAATTAAATAATAATAATGATAGTCATAACACAAACAGCCTTACAAACCTGGTGACGACGAAGGCGACGCGGCTAAAAGCAGCTTTTGATATCCAATCACTCACCTCAAAGAACATTTTCAGATATAATTGGCCGCTCCCCGGTTAAACCCCAGTACATTACTGGAATAAAAAATGTATATCAATTTCGAAGGAGATTTCCATCAGAGCCGACACGGTGGCTAAGCACAAATCCTGTGCGGCACACGTGAAATATTCAGTCGCCACTCCGATACATCATTCATTCGTCCGCCGAGAGCGGTTCGACACCAATCTTCCATTTGGCAAGAAAATCGATACACGTCCTGGCCATATAAGCATTCCGGGGGAGGCAGACGGGGTGTCTTAAGGGGGAGTTAAGGTTTAGTCCCGAATATTGAATTTCCCTTGGGACAAACCCGTTTCGCTTTGTCCCTTCGGTCGGGGTCGTGTGGGCCGTAAGATGCCCGGGCTCGAGATGCCTATATGTATTTAGAAGTATATATGTTGGTATAGGTGCGTGAGTGTACGCTCGTGCGTAAGTGTTGGATAATAACATTGCGAGGCCAGGCATACGTGACTTTCAGAGCGTTTGACGGGCCCCGGGGCTATGTACCTACATACATATGTATTTATATACTTTGTCTATGTATGAGTTTGAGTGGGCGTTCTCTATACGTGATATAGAGGCCTCCCTTCACTTCAAAGGCTTTAAATTGGCTGTCTTTAAATAAAATGCGATTTGTCATTAAACATTTGATGTTTATGGCCAAAGGATTATTTTTATTGTTTCAATGAATAATCTGTATTTAAAACATTGTTTTGTGTGACAATCACCTGTTCTTTGAACTTCGGATCAGAAGACTAATAAGCTATCTACATATTTGAATGTTATTGCGGATTGTTATTATTAAATATTATTAAATTTATATGAATCATATAATTTTCATCCTCCAATGATTTTAACCGCTGAAATAACTTAAAAATATGTTATTCATAATGTATTCGTACATCCGAATAGTTACATCGAATGACACAAGAAGCCTCAGACATACAGGTCGCATTTATTCATATTTAATTTAACCTTATTACTACTTGGAAGCAGACGAAGACCACATTCCAACTACCTAGATCGAAACGAACACTCACGGATGGGAGCGTCAAGAGTACTCGAAACTATCGGCCAACCACAGAGGCAGATGAATGTGGGTTAAGCGAAAGGGGTCTGTAAATATATGAACTGGTGCATTACTCTCTCTACTTATCCCGTTTAGAACTCGGCGTGGTAATATGTATATAAAATCTGCTTATATTTAGTTTATTCAACTGCTTTAAGAGTGGTCTCTCTTTCTTCTTAATCTTTCAGGTCTCTTTCGTCAACCAAAGAAAAACATATTGTCATAAAGATCTTCAGAGTTCTCATTTATATTTAGTTTATCCAACTGCTTTAAGAGTGGTCTCTCTTTCTTCTTAATCTTTCAGGTCTCTTTCGTCAACCAAAGAAAAACATATTGTCATAAAGATCTTCAGAGTTCCCATTCTGTTCTACATAGTAGGTGCAGGGTGTATGTTGGAGTTAATGGAAATAGTCTAAATTCTCTGCCTATCCTGGGATCCTTTATGGGAAGTTATAGGAAATAAATAAATAAGAAGCCGACGAGCATGTATGAAGAGACTGATGAATGTGGACGAAGCGAAAGAGGTATGTAAGTCTAGAGAGAACTGGCGCTCTATACTCTCTGCCTACCCCGTTAGGGACTTGGCGTGATGATATGTATGTATAATAAATAAGTTGTAAAAATATTATCTATATTGGAAAACAAAATCATTAAACATTTGCGTTATAAGTCGTCTATATCTTGGTAACTCAGTCCACGGGTGGGTAGGAAGCGCGGCCGGTATAAATCTCTGTCACGGGGAGATAGAGACAAATACTTTGTTTTGTCGCTGGCAGGTATGTTAAATGGATCAACTTAATATATATTTATGAAGAACGAAGAACATAAATATATATCTGGATCATTATTTAGTAGATACATAAATATAGAGAGGTATTGGATGCATTTGAGATGTGCTGGAGAAGGATGGAGCAAATCAAATGAAATGTAGTCAAAATATTCAAAAAACCCAGAGTACTGATAAATACAGTCGTGAAGAGAAGGGTAAAAGGCCACCTTATATGACATTAAAAAGTTCTCCTGGATTAAAGTAGAGTAGATGAGAGGACGAGAAGACAAAGATTGACATATAATGAGTCAGATCAAAGACAAAGTATCCCGCGTCAGCTGGTCATTCCTGATTAAGCATCATGTGTTAATCCAGCTATTAATCTACCTCTGTGGCAAATTCATCCAATTCCATTCTGACGTAATTGTGTAACAAACTTTCACATAGGAATTCGTAGGGGTTTGATATATATATTAGTGGGATATTGCTAGTACTATGTTGCTAAATACATGTCTTAATAATATGCTGTCACACACTGGTATCCTAGAGACGGCAAGAGGAGCAGAGGAAGACAACATTTAAGGTGGGAAGATGAGTTAAAATTAACGGCAGGCCCGAACTGGAGGGTAGCCAGGGACAGAAAACAATGGAAAATGTTAGAGGAGGCCTTTGTCAAGCGACACACGAGCTTAGAGATATTTTATAACAATACAAAAACAAGCTCAGGATAAAAAGGCTAAATAGATTTACCTTCTAGTTTTTCTAAAAGACTGAGGTTTCCACCACGAAAAAATCTATAAAGTTTTTATCACTGGCAGTGGATATTATGATATGCAATAAAATAGATATACCCTATTTTCTATGAAAGTAGGTAGTTAAGGTAAGGTTCTTGACTAGTGGTATATTACTTGCTCACTGCATAGAAGCTCGTATTTCCAATCAGTCTCACCTTTGTATAGCGAACTATCGGCGCGAGGTGACAGCCAGACATATGGGCCCTGTTATCCACCCCGAGTTTAATCCCGCGACATCGGAACTATTGCCACTGCTGTTTATTTCTCATTGGGGAAACGAGGACTACTAAATTGGCACACGAGGATATTTTTAGATTCCCAATGAGCTAGCCAACAAATTTCGCAGTGAAAGATAAAATTAATTACCTCTACAATTGCTACAATAGTAGGTTTTGTATAACCAAATTTTCATGAAAATCCATCCAGCCGTTTCCGCGTGGTTGAGCAAAAGCGTTAATATGACGTAACGTTCATCATAATTTTTGCACCCTCTGCCTACCCCGTTAGGGACGCAACGTGATGATTGATACGTGTGTGTTTTATTATTTTTGTAACCAGTATGGATTGGATTTCTGGAGGCGCATCTACCGCCTACAATGAGAAATGGTTGTATCCATTCACCTTGCAATTTCAACTTAATGCTGAAAGCAGTTATAGCTAATAAAATAACATCACGTTCATTACGTGATGTCATATTATATTATATATATATATGTAAATATTATATTATAAAAAGCCGTGGTGGCCGAGTGGTTCGAGCACTTGCCTGCGATGCAAAGGTCGCAAGTTCGAATCCCGACTGTACCAATGAGTTTTTCTGAACTTAAGTACAGTGATTAGTCACACCACGAGCTTTACGGTGAAGGAAAACATCGTGAGGAAACCTGCATACGTCTGAGAAGAAATTCAAAGGCGTATGTATAGTCGTGCTTGAGTAACGGCGATGGACTCGCCATCTGTCACGTTGGCACCTAATATACCTCTGGCGGAAAGTGGGTGTGTGGGTATTACCTATACACCTCTGCCTACCCCTTCGGGGACCCTTGTGGGAAGGCGTGAGGATATATTATTATATATTAATATTATTATATATATTATAGAAAGCGCTTACTATAAGTTGTCCTGCCTACACCTTAAAGGTATAAAATAACTACTAACGTGTGCTGTCTTCCCAGCATCGCCCAGTACACTCGAGTATAGAAGCTCATGTTTTAATCAAAACTTCCAATGAAAAAGACGATATATAAATACACATACCTACCCTCAGACTCAGCACTACGAGGATCGGTCGAGAATCACGTTCACTTTGAAAAACGTCCTTTGATGCGCTCGCTTGTTACGAATGTAGCAACTAGCGTTCTCTCCACGTCACGTGTATAAAACCTTTAACTCTTTGTCACTACACTCCACGCAACTTTGAACCTTACACCCCGCGTCTCAAGGCCTAATAAGTTTAACATGAAATAAAATAATTTCGAGTAGGCTTACGTGCCTGGGAACTGAAAGTTTTCCTCCCTTGATGAGAAAATGTGTTTTTCATGACGTGTAATTCTTTTCTTTTTGATGTATCGGCTTGGACTAGCGCGCGATAGAAAAAGTTTATAAGTGGTTTTATTTCTGAGGCTTTAAGGTTTAGTTTGCGACTAACAAAGGCCGTCATACTTTTTCATATCTATAGTTAAGGTTTTGTATCTCTTTATTATATTTGACAATTATTCTTAATAAACTTAATTATTATTTCGAATCACGACCGTACAATTCAAAGGCTGTACAATTAAAATGTATTGCCGTGCCTGCGTAACGGTGATGGACTGCAACTATATTTCTGGTGGAAAGTGGGTGTGTGGGTACTACCTAGACATCCTAGGCCTACCCCTTAGGGACCCTTGTGGGAAGGCGTGGGAAGGCCATAGGTTTGATATACATAACATATATATGTTATTACTTAATTATTGAAATTATTAAATTCAAATGAAATTTACAATACAGATATAAATTTCTACACAACCATTACTTCGTATTTTGCGTGATTGAGTAACAGAACGATTGACGAAAAAAGTGTATAAGGCGAGTGTGGATGAAAGTGTTGGAAGGGGTAGACCGGACGTTTCTAGACCAAATTAGGGACGTCTTGAAAAAAGGCTAGGTCAACAGTACCTTAAACCGAAGAGCATGTATGAAGATAATAATGAACGTGGACGAAGCGAAAGAAGTATGTAAGGATCGTAGCAAGTGGAAAGAAGTGGTCTCTGCCTACCCATACGGGAAAGAGGCGTGATTATATGTATGTATGAGTAACAAACATATAAACTTTCACATTTAAACTATTATTACTCGAATTTTTTTGTGATTGCCTACACGTATACTATGAACTATAACAGAAAGTAATCTAAAACACCAGCACAAGACATAATAACCACACGCGAGCGGGAGACGTCACAGGCCTGTGATATTTGAACCATGATGTACCTCCCCCGATGATTACCATTTGACGAACTGAATATTCCGCTCCAAGAGACATTTTGAAGCCATACTGTGGTCCGCTATTCAGATGAGAAAAAAGACAAATTGCCACCATTCCTTATATCTGAGGTGGGTACTTATTTACTTTTTCCTCTTTTATGTTACGTATACAGGCGTTCATTGAGATTTTGATTGATTGGTGCCTTCGGAAAGTTTGCGATTGCTTCGTGTTTTTGAAACTTGGATTCATTTGATTGGACTGTAATGAGGCCATATTGAGGATTAATCAAACGATGAGCCCATGTCAGGCTTCGGTAGGCAGCAGCAAAGTCGAGAATCTAGGTTCGGACCATCGCCGTTACTCAAGCACGACTATACATACGTTTTTGAATTTCTTCTCAGACGTATGCAGGTTTCCTCTCGATATTTTCCTTCACCGTAAAGCTCGTGGTGTGACTAATCACTGTACTTAATTTCTGAAAAACTCATTGGTACAGGCAGGGACAATTAAAATAGCCTATATTGATCAGTGATAATGTAGCATTCAAATGGTGAAAGAATTTTTTTATCGGTCTATTACTTTTCGAGCTAATTCCTTACAAACATACTTACATACAAATCATAATAAATAAACATAAGAAATAAAAAGTTGCCCAATACGATCGAAGTTACTCAACTCGAACGGAACGGAAATTATTATTTTCATTCTGTCTGAAACACAGATCATTGTAGAAAAAAAGTGTATTATATACGTATTGTACGTATGCTTAACGTCTGACAAGTGTCATTTGAACGAATGGAATTGTTAAAAATCATACATCCATTCGTTCAATATTACGTCGTATCCCATAAGTTGTTACTTTTGTTATACAGCCTGACGGAAAGCAGTAATCTTTATCTTACTTGCCAATTAGCATTAATTAATCAGTACCTAACCTAACTAATGGGAGGTTTACTTATAAATAGTGAAAGAAGCCCTTTCAAGACCTAAAATAATAGGACCATACAAAAAAATACCCATCATGCACCGAATTAATTTAGTTAAGCCTTTGTTTATACGCACAATCGTAAAACAATAAGTTTCCTAGTCACATGCCGAGTTATAGTCCCTTGTGAACCATTGTTGCGTGCGCATTCCTTTGTTTTCGGCGAGTTAAATTAATCTCAGTATATTTCTTTGACGGGTGGTATAAAGCGCCGGTTGACACTGGTGATGGATATGGAAATGGGTAGTTTTGCTCACAAAGAGGTCAATTGTTTCAGCGGGACTTGCCGCCTTAAATTGTTTGGACCCCGCTTTGTATGACTGCTTTGTTAATTATCGCACGAATGTAAATTAATGGGGTGTTTAATTATTTTAAATTCTAATTTAAGAGTCTCTGTTTTGACTCTTGTTAAGTAAATTTAAGATTAAGGCACTATCTTTAATGTAATATTAATCTATTTATTTATGCATAAATGGCTCCTGTAGTAAACACCATTAGATGTAATTTACAAAGATGTATTGCTCAAGATAAATGCTATTATGCTATACTTATATATTGAAATTTTTGTATGTATATTGTTAGGAATAAATTTATATAGTACATATTTTATATGCATATATGTTTTGTCCTATGTTGTTATAATAGCCCGCGTGAGAAGTCATAATCAAAACGAGGCATATAATATAAACCATAGATAACTATTGAAACTCTCGTCTATGTTACATTATATATCGGAGTAGGTAGGCCCCAAACTATAACGCGAAACATTCCACCCGGCTAATTTATAGCATCTAATTCAACCCTTAACAAGACGCTGTCCGTAAACTTGTATGTATACACCACACACACATACACGCCGTATATATTGAGTTAAGCCTTCCCAAAGTAGCTACACACACATGGACGCAAAGCCGCAAGGCACGTAACGTAAGGAGCTTTGAAATTAATTTAGCTCAGAACTAGCAGGCAAAATGGATAGACGTGTGAGGCGTAGGGAGTTAGCCCCCTCGGGAAGGTAGGGGTGTGTGAGGCCGGGAAAATTCGGCGTTAGAACGTTTGTGGCGAGCGCGCGCTTACCAGTAATTGTGCTTGTACAGTGTACGTGCATAATTAATGGTTCGTACGCGGCCTAATTAAGTTCACTGCGTTGTTATTACCTGTAATCAATGCCAATGGGAACGATATTGTCGTAATTGAGTACTCTTTACTCATTTGAAAAAAGAATGTCGAGGTTATTTGAATACTAGCTGTGCCCCATGGTTTCATCCGCGAAGTAGCGTCATGATATATCTTTCTCAATTAACAGGAATTAGTTCGTTCAAATAAACAAACAGACAAACTCTGCCTCTTTACTTATACATAATAGTTTATACGTAATACAGGATTTCACACAAAATTTAATTGCTTAAATGTGTGAAAGGCATTAAAATCTGCTGTAACGATAATTATATATGTAGAATCTAACAAAATTTGTATGTTAAATTAATAGTAGGTATCTGAAAAACCCCATAAAATCACGTTTCGAAATTAATATTAGGTACCCTCTTTAATAATGTTGTCATTCTGATAACATTAGATCATCATTTGACTGCTTGAAAGTGTTGTGAATTTCTTTTTTTTGAATGGTGTAGTTTACTAGTGTAGTTAAGAGGCTATTAAGTCACTTAATATAGAAAAAAAAATAGCTGCTCGTTTTATTGTATCGTCATGAGGTTATATTCACAATGTGAGTCCACGCTCAGAAAATCTCTGGTGATGCTCATTACGCCCCAAGGGCCTCAATATCCTCCGAGCCACATTATGTCACACGTCCCCATCACAACAGCTACGTGCCCCGAGCAATTGCCGGATAACCCAGTTATTAATATCCGGCTGTCTCACAAGGCCTTTGATTTTCTATGCATGGTTTTCTGTTAGAAATTTCAAACATAAAACGGATATTGTATATGGTTTATGATGACATGTTAACTTTTATCTCTGTTAGGTCGAGATTGCAAGGTGACAATATCTACAATACCTACCAATAATAATAATAATATCCTCACGCCTTCCCACAAGGGTCCCCGAAGGGGTAGGCAGAGGTGTATAGGTAATACC
>JACCPG010002390.1:0-21966 GCA_016069955.1 Drepana arcuata | reverse complement strand
CTTAGGATCCTTATGTCATCAGACTTGACAAAGTTGATTGCCACACCTTTACGGCCAAAACGACCCGAACGGCCGATCCTGTGGATGTACAACTCACGGTTGTTTGGCAAGTCGTAGTTGATGACCAGAGAAACTTGTTGCACGTCGATACCGCGCGCCCATACGTCGGTCGTAATAAGGACACGGCTGGAAATGATAATGATGATGAATTAAACAGTGATAGTTATTTATTATAATACAGATTGTCACAAAAAAAAACACTGGCATGACAGCAATCTACAGAGACAAAATATGGGACAAAATTTATTTGTTATGAAAAATACCTTTGCCCAGAACGGAACTCCTTCATAATATTGTCCCTCTCCTTTTGTGGCATATCACCGTGCATGGAGCTGACAGTGAAATTGGCTTCCTGCATCTTCTGTGTGAGCCAGTCTACCTTGCGTTTGGTGTTGCAGAAGATCACAGCTTGAGTGATGGTGAGTGTGTCATACAGGTCACATAGGGTGTCAAACTTCCACTCTTCACGTTCTACCGCTACAAAGAACTGCTTAATGCCTTCTAGAGTCAACTCGTCACTGTAATTTAATTGTAGATTATGGTGGTTACAAATGTGTAAGTAATCACATTGATAGTGTTGACATACTTAAGGAGCCCCCTACCATAACTAAGCTAAAAATTTCAGTATATCTAGACCATTTAAAATAAAGTTTTGAATATGCAGTGTAGTATAAGAACAGGTTCTAATGGTTTACAGATTATAATATTCAGCAAATAAGCTATTAAAATTCTTACCGTTTAACTAAAATCCTGATAGGGTCAGTCATAAACTTAGAAGTCATTTCAAGGATCTCATGCGGCAAAGTGGCTGAAATAAGAACTACTTGCGTAGCTGGTGGTAGGTAACGGTAAACATCATAGATCTGTTCCTTGAACCCTTTGTTCAGCATCTCATCGGCTTCATCAAGGACCAGCATTTTCAGGGACCGAGTACGGAGAACCCGCCTTCGGATCATGTCTAAAAAATTTCATGTTATAAAAATCACAAGTACACATAAGATTTGAATTTTCTGCAGATTTGCATTCTGGTAGACAAGTAATAATTTCTCACATAATATGAATTATTATGTGAGATATTTTTGAGATTCATTGTATTTAGCATCATGTAGTAATGACTATTTACTAAATTGAACCTTACTTGATAACAATATTCATTCAGAAACTCACAAAAATATATGTAAACTATATCACTTACCAAACACTCGACCAGGTGTACCCGAAACAACATGTTGTCCATAATCTAACTTTCTTATGTCTTCCCCTAGGTTGGTGCCTCCAATGCAAGCATGGCATTGAACATTCATAAAGTCGCCCAGAGCTAAAATGACCTTCTGAATCTGTGTAGCTAACTCGCGAGTTGGAGACAACACTAAAACTTGAGTTTCACGCAGAGTTGTGTCCAAAGACTGAAGAATTGATATGGAAAATGTTGCCGTTTTTCCCGTACCAGATTGTGCTTGAGCTATCACATCTCTGCCCTTTACGATAGGAAGAATACTTCTTTGTTGTATAGCTGATGGTTTCTCGAACCCTGAAATGTGAAAGCGCGGCTTATTGACTTACTTCCTATTGCAAAAATATTAAGTTTATATTATTGGTTATGAAGTTACCGTAAGTATATATTCCACGCAACAATTCATCACGCAAGTTCATAGAATCGAAAGTCGGTATAACTTCCACATCTTCACTGGTATCGAATTCTACGTTCGACAAATCCTCAGATATTATTTTGCGATTGTACGATACTTCCGACGCGGTCATTTTGTTTTGAGATCTCTAACGATGCACAGATTAAATGGCTAACTTATATGTTATCTTTATTAAAAGATTTCATGCAGAAGCAGAGTATTCAATCACTTCGGTTTTAGGAGATTAGATAGATAGAATACAAACAATGTCACAAACTTCACAAGTCATACCGCCATTTTATTTTGTTTCTATGTTTCTATCGTTCACGTGTTCCTGTTTATTCGTCTCTTAAAAAATCAAAGTGTTAGAAAGGGCTAGACAGATATTTACAAAAAAAAAAACTATACTTTTTAAATTGTGGCAGCAAGCGTTTTGTTTTGTTATGAAACAAAAGCTTGCCAAACAGCCCATGAAATGAAATTCTTTAATGTGCAAATGTTAAAATGATATACCGGAGCGATGTTTTGTTTTATGCACAAAATCTTATGTATGTAGAGGGCATGCGAGTGAAAAGCATAAAATTGTTTATTCTTCCTTTCTTCCACATCCTATTAGGCAAAGAGGACTAGAGAAGCAAGGTAAAGCTACAATCAACGAATAACACTTTTTTATATCCTTAGTGGCTTCAAAAAATTGTCGATAAATTACACGACAATGTACTTTTAATACTTGTCGCTAACCTATGGTAATGTTAACTCAATATATTGTATAGAAAAACTATAGTGATATATAGTATATTTACAGTATCCTAGAAAACAATAAACTTTGCTCACATTTTTTTATTTGGACTTATGTTATTTTAAGTTCATTCATAGTATTTGGAATGTAAGGTTCATCTTGTGTACTAGTAGAACCCATAGATACTAGAGAGTAGTACTACTAACCAAACGAACTTGTAGCGCACTATGATCATTCGGCTTTCAAGTGAAATTCTAGTCAAAAGAACGATCATATTTGATTTTGAACGAATCAAAATGGATGCTGGGTGTGAATGAACTATATACTGAAAAACGGACAGCTTTTTATCGAGTTGTGTCGTGGGCCCGATTAAAATCGGGAATTCGGAGCTGTGATTTTGTTTTGTAATGATATAGGTAGTGACAAACGTGAAGTGCCATTGGAAACAGGATCGATCGCAATATTGGTTCAATTCAGTAGTCACTGTTTCGGTAATGTGTGTAAACGAAGGACTGGAACGAGCTTCGACCCGCAGGTGGCCTTAGGATGAGGACTCTGGCGCAAATATCGTGCGTTAGTGCAAATACGCAAGTGTTTGATGTGTCGCCGTTACGGTTTCTGTGCGCGACATGGCGAGAGAATTAGGACTAGAATATCGCTCGTGTGCTGAATGAGCGGTCAGAAATGAAATGCATATACAGGAAGGAACAAACACAACTCTGACAACATGTACCAAAATGACAGAGGAAGTAGACAGAAGACATGGCGTAAATGGGACCAGTAGTAAGGGTGCTGGTGAGGATCCCCCAGGAAACAGTGCTGCTCTCAATGCTACTGGAGGGAGGCTCAAGTTCTTCAAAGGTATGTTCTGTTTATCTATCTGTTATATTGTCAGATGAGCCTAGCACTACAACTATTGTTGTCCATAATAGTGTACCCAGCCCTGGCAAATATGCCAAGAAACTAGAAAGTCATTCATGCTCTGATTAACATATAAGCACATTTGACTTTGCCGTAGCCAATTTGTGTGCTCAGCCTCACCTATTGTTGTGTATATTGTTAACACTCTGAAGCAGTGTTGTGGAAACAAACAACAATTTGATGATGGCTGTTATTTATGCACCATTAACAATATAATTATTCAAATGTTAATTGTTCTCTATGATGTGGAAATGTAGATCTTGTATAGCTTCTGCATGTGTTACCCCAAGATTCCTCTGTGTACCTAAGGTTCAGCTAGAAACTACAGAGAATGAAAATATTATTATGAAGTTTTTTTTTTATATCATGCATCTATGTCATGAATGCTCTAACCTGTGAAAAACAATTGCTTTATGTAAGGCCTATTATCACTTATGGCAGTGTGATTGCACACAGGCTAGAATATATTGTTAAATTATGTATTACAAAATTAGTGTAGAGTAGTTAAATTATGATAACTGAACTTAAGTTGGGTTAACTGGGTAGTGTTTGTTGTGTGCAGTGCAACACAAACATGATATAATAATGTAATGATAAAGCAATCCCAGTCTGTAGTTGTTGAGGTAAACATAGAAGGCAAGTGGGTGTCTGTTATATGATATCTAACTCAAACCATGTAATACTATCTTATAAGATACCTAATTACACTTATCTGTAATTGTAAAGTAACTTTGACATAACAGCTTTGAATTTGGTATTATGTTTATAAACTAGTTAATTAGTAGAATATTTGACTGCAGCTGATTGTCAAAAAAAACATTTATGTTATGTTTATTTAACATTATTGGAACAACAACAGCAGTACCTACATTCAAATTATAGTATAAACAGAGCTGATTATGAATGAACAATTGCATTGTTCACAGATAACTCCTAACTGTTTTGTTTAGTTTTATAGTTTTTTTGTTAACACTTGAAGCTATAATATTCCACTTTAAAGTTCCTTTCTTTAGCTGACCTGATTCATATCTATTTGAATGTTAAGTTGATGTGTGGGTACTACCTACCTATACATCTCTGCCTACCTCTTCAGGGATCCTTGTGAGAAGATGTGAGGATATATATATATTTCTTTTGTTTTTTATTGTTTATTTGTTACTTATTAATTGTTGATTTTAAGAGCTTATTTTATGATAATTTGTAGGTCAGTTTTGATTCATTGAAAGTCAGTTTTAATGTTTATAATGAAATTTACAAGTGAAGGCGTTTTGGGCATTCATTAACCAATATTATAAATAAGGAGTGAGCCATTTAGATTAGGGGAGATCCACAAATTACGTGAGGTGTTTTTTTGAATTTTCTGTCCCTCCCTCCCCCCCTGGTGAGATGTTGTGAGATTTTATTCAACCCCCTCCCCCATCCCCCAATCTCACGTGAGATTTTTCAAAATGTGCGTTTCTTAAATATGTAAAAGTGTTGGAGACGATTCCCGACGGCGACTTTCTGTCCGGGACGACTTTAGAATCTGGATAATGGGTCAAAATAGTATAGTTTTTTTTGTTTCAATAAGAAAAAAAATTGCGTGATATTTGCCGAGACCCCCCCTCTCTCCAACGTAAGATTAGATGAGATTTGACTCGACCCCCCCTCCCCCTTAAACATCTCACGTAATTTGTGGATCTCCCCTTACACTTATCCACATTCATTCACACTTGTGTTTATATTTTTGATGAATTAGTGAACAAGTATTTTTGTGTGCAATTGTGCATTAATACTTTTTGTTAAAGATTTTTTATTATTATGTTATTCTATATTATTCATAAAAACATAAATATCAACAAAAAATAAACTTTATTTTTTACAGGTGAATCATTTAAAAATAGTTACTCTACTAAAACTAGGTAATGATTCAATCTGTCTTTAGAACAATCTCTTTTCCTATTCCTATTTACCAAGAATCATAAACAAAGTAACATAAGTAGAAATTAAAAAGGTTAAGGGTAGAAAATATAAAGGTAAAATTTTTATAAAGAAAATTTGAGCATTGTTTTGAGAAATTTTGAAAATTTGAGATTGAATAGCTGACAATTCAGCATGTACAGGATTCCAATAGGTTCAACATTGTTCTGTTGTTAAATGTAAAGGTAAACATAAGGTAAGGTACAACATAATGATAAAAAAAATACAAAAATACAGCAGATCATATTAAGCACTTATTAAAAGATGGACTGTATAATATTTTAACTGATTTAAGGGCAAAAGGTAATGCATTTTCTTGTACTTGTGAATCACTTGCACAAGTATGTTGGACTAAATAAGAATTCAGGGAGGTTGATATAATACAGTGTTCATTTCCAGATGGAAAGTTCATATTGGAGTTGGTGCGGGGCTGCGCCCGGGAGGGGGAGCGCGCCAGCTGGGTGTCGGTGCCGCGCAAGACGTTCTGGCCGCCCGCCGCCGCGCCCGCCACGCCGCCCGCCGCGCCCCACCCGCCCTCCGCCTCGCTCAGCGTCTCCGACGACAACTCCTCCGTGCAGTCATCGCCTTGGCAGCGGGACCATTGCTGGAAGCAGACTGCGCCTCGCAAGAATCTATCCAAAGAGTTAGCCATGTACTACTGCCGCCCTAGCACACTGCTCAACGCAGCTATTGACGCCGCTAGCCGCTGCAAGCGTAGAAGGCCCTACGACACGAGCCAACAGGACCCCCTCGTTAACGGTGTCCAGCCCAAGCGAGTCGTCTGTAATGGAGTTTGCGACATGAAGGGAAATGGCGAAGTTGGCTCACCGGAGAATCGACCCGGTCGCAGCGAGGACGTCGTCGACGGTCCCGCGCCTAGAACGAAAACGAACTCCGACGATGACCCATGGGGCGAATACGATCGAGAGAAGTACTATCATATGAAACTAAAGAAACCGTATCAGTATCGTAAGTTAAGAGTGTATAAGAAGACGAGGCCTGCGATCAAGCGCAAGGAGCTGATCAAGACGATAGATAAGCTCCGCGAGCGTCTGCCTCCGCTGCCGGCGCCCGTGAACGTGAAGCTGGCCAACTGCCGGCAGGAGCACATGATGGTATCGCCTCGCAAGCGCATCTTGCGCGAGTTGGAGCGCGTCAGCCTCGAGGAGCAGGGCAGCAAACGGCGAGCGAAAACTGTGCCTGCGCTCAGCACGGCGACCTACCCCGCCTCACCAGGGCCTAGCCACGCGTCGCCGCGCCCACCCGACGCGCTCGCCCGCGCCCACAACGGTGTCGCTTCGCGCAAGGAAGCGCCCATATCCAAGAACCTGAGCAGCTACAGCATCCACTCATTGCTGAGCATGCCGGATGAGAGTCCGGCGCGACGCTCGCCCGAGTCTAAGCGATCGCCACACTCTTATACTCCTTCGCTGAAGACGGAGTCGCCTTCGAGTGTCAACTCCCCAGACCTGAGTCCGAGCCCGGATGGCTACCGATATCGATATTCGGCACTGGCGGGTTCTCCGGGGCAGGAGTCCCCGACGCCCCCGCCGGAGTTGGCGAGGTACCGTGCGCCGTATGCGCCGCCCACGCCGCCATACAGCGCACGGCCGTGGGCGACGTACCGCGGCTCTCCAGGTCGCGACGAGTGGCGCGACCTCCACTACCTGTACCCATACGGCTACGCGCCGCAGCTCTACCGCGCGCCGGCGCCGGTGTGGATGCAGTACGCCATTCCCCCCGGACCCTGGGCACCGCTCGCACACCCTTTGCTCACCGACCACATACCCAAGGATGAACCCACTTCAGGTGAGTAAGCTAGCTGTCTCTGAACAAACTAAGTTTAATTTATTTCAGACACCCATTAATAGTGTTCATTAATTTTTTTTTCAGATTTGCCACTCAACTTATCGAAGCACTGAAGGCGTAAATCTGCGCTGGCGCAAATCCGAAACGTGAGACTGAGCACACAAACAAAGATTGTTTAGAAGAATTCGGTCAATGTAGATCGGCGCGTGCGCACAGAATGGCGTCGCGTTCCGCTCCAGCTTCCCGTGAGTTGTCACAATGTTACGCATGCGATCGAAGACGCTTAGATTAAAGCCCGTGGAGTATTCACTGCAGCACCTACGGAGGGATATTGCATATGAACTCTGCGAACTAGTTCGAACAGTAAACATATGGGCATCGTGTTGTCAACGACGCATTGTCTATCAACATTCCATTGTCACGATATCGATTGGCGCGTGTTGTCCAAAAAGTAGATCCCACCTAACCCAGCGTATATTTGTAATCGCTGACGCGGTTGTTTTATATTATAACTATAGCGAATATGTTTTGCTAACTGGCATATAATATTTTTGTATAGATCGCGGTATTCCGACGGAACCATCTATTTACAAACCAATGTATATTACACTGAAATATTATATTTTAGTATAGTTGTATGTATGTATGTATGCAGAGTCATGTACGTGTATTTTCATACGAAATATTTGTCCGCGAGTTTAATATTGGCTATTATAGTAGGTTTAAGATACGAATATGATCTAAATAAACAAAACAGTTATCAATTGTTAAAAATCAGTGCCTTGAAACAAATGAATTGAAGATATTATCATCAAACATATTTATGAATATATGAATGAAATGAGAACAAAATAATTCCTGGTTACGTCCAAATTAATATGCAACAATATATGCTTCTGTGTTACTCTATAAAAATACTTGTGTAGATCGTTTTAGTAGCCTCCCCACTGCCTACTGTTTTTAATATCGTATGTAAGTATTGGCAAATTCCGTTCTGACGATCTATTCTAATATCAACAGTGTGGTGCTGGATCAATCTAATTAATTTACTCATTCGCAAAATTCCATAATTGTTTATGTTCGATCTCACTATTTAATTAAGAAAATACAATGAGGTAAAGACTACAGTTTTGGGATCAAATTTGGATGTGTGTTTTAGTAACATGTAAAAAAATAGCGACATTGTATATAATTTGTGAATGGTGTATTATTGACGAGAGTTCGGGAGTAGATATTATCAGATTAATCGCTTACGAGTTGTCAGTAAGAGTTTATTACCTTGAAATAATTTTATTGTAATTGTACAGTATTTTTATAATGAGTATTTTATGATATTCACGCGGGCCGTGGGGACGCCCGTACGCGGGGCGGGGCTCTCACACCGCCGAGCCCTACTGGCTTGAGATTAAAATAGAGCTGGAGTAACTGCAATTATATTTGATGTACGGGCTTATGTATTATAAGGACAGTTAAATGACGGTAAGGGACTGACTTCTGATGTAATATTATCATTAATGGAAATGTATAAAATAGTTTTGTATTCGGAGGCCTAATGAGTGTGTTGTCCGCCAACAAAGTTGACTTAGTATAAAGTATAGCTGTAATCCATCCTGCTCAATTTAACTCTTGAGTACATTTTAAGGAACGACACTATGTATCAACAGTGTTGTTGTGTGATTGGGAGAGCTGCCTCTATTATATTATATCGTATAATTTTGCTATATGTATATTATTCCTTGGGAAGTGTATGCTATCCAAGAAATTTTCCGGATTGGTTCGAAATTTGTAGTGCTGGCATACATTTCCTCGTTCCGTTTATTTATTGAATTGTTAATCAGCTATTGTTTTTCATGTGTGTAGCATATATTACTTCACATTATCTGCAATAAAGGTATCTAGTATAGATAAATATATAATACAGACTAGTTAATTTATATTATGTTTTGAATTCAACCAAATACAAAACTGTATCTTGTAATGAAGCGTTAATTAGGTGTAAATGGTGTAATATGCTAATATATAATGTTAAGTGGAGATAATTTATAGTTCTCTGCCTATAAGTAGGTACTAGGGAGACCTAATCAACAACGTTTGAGTGCCATTTGAAAGCTAGACAACTCTTGGGCGCATTCTATAATAATCATTAGGGATTCCAATACGTATTTAATCTGTTTACTCCACTATTACGTAAATATGATTTCATTTGTCTTTAATACCTACAATTCATTGTCATCATATTTTTGTCACTTTTTAACTTAATTTCACAGAAAGAGAAAAATATTTTTAGCCGTGGTTTTCCTTAAACTACATTGTATGTTATGGACGATAAGGTATTAAATGACTTGATTCCTTTCGTAAATAAACTGTTATAGTGTCAACTATGTATGGATAGTGCGAGTAATTAATATAATATTAGGTACATAACAATCATTGTCCGCTTCTTTAAATATCGGGACCAAATTAGTAATACTCCTGGTATTGTATCTAAGGTTGCGATAGGCTTATTCGTTAGCCACTACAAGCTACTTGTGTTAACACTTGTATTAAGTCTAAATTTCATATCTTCCAAATATAGGTCAATATGCATTGTTATATACATATAATGTACCTAATTAGAGTACCGTCGACGAAAATGTTATTATGATTTACTATAATGTAGAATGAGCTCATGAAGAGTTGTCTGAACTTTTCTAAATATGTATCTTCTAAATGTGAACGTACAAAGCGTCTCCCATCACCCACAACATTGCAATACTGCTGTTATTGAAATCTAAAATATTTTTCTATGCAAACATTTAACGTAAACATTGAAGGTATGTGATAGTGCTTATCATATTATTTGAGACGCGAGGATGCAGGTGTCTTGAAGCAACTCAAGAGCATATTTATCGTGCGGAAAATAGTTATTATCCATTTATATTAAGATGTAGTTATGTACTCGAATAAATATAACTTTTTCAAAACGGTTTCATTAATTTTCCTCATGTCTTAAGTTTAAGTATAGTTTGCGAATCTTTAGTGACTGAAACACCTTTATTTGGAGACCTTGGAACCTAATTTATGAAAGAGAATATCTTATGGCGTGAGTATTTTTTCTTTAAGTATAACGTCACTGTATGTTGGTTAATTCGTTAGATTTATTCATTTTCAGTACCAAGTGCGAGGAACTAGTAGGCCGCGCCTTTCGTGGGGACGGGTTGTTGTAGTACACATGACATTGATGACTAAATGAGATGTCGCACGTAATAAAATTAAAAACAAATGTATCATGTCATCAGATAATAAGAGAATAATGAAAAAACAGTTGAATTTTAGATTTAGAGGCTTTTATTGTTACTACCTAACGTTTACGTTACGTTTAATTTACGTTATTATTTTATTGACATCTCTTGATTCTGAATTAATATTAATTAACAAGATCGGCTTTCCGTTTTTGAAAAACCTATGCATTTTGAATGTACATTTTAACTGCCACATTTATCGGCGAATTCATCTTACTATTGAAATCTATGCAGTACGCCCGTACTCAGTACTGACAGTGAGCTCTCCTAGTCCAACTAGTTCTGCACGGACTATAATATTTTCTAATTTAGATTAGTTACACCGATATAACATTTGGAGATGAAACTTTGAATGATCAAATGAAAATAATTCAACATAAATCGAAGGAAATAAATTACAAATACCAAAAAAGGTAACTAAATGGAAACAAAAATCGAAAATAATAATAATAATAATCCCCACAAAATATGTATTGGTAACCTATTTTAAAACACGTATTAGTATACGATACCTTTAAAAACCTTTACATAATAATTGGGGTTAAATCAAACCAAACAATATTTCAATTTGTGCTTTATTTATGAAAAAAATTGTAAATTATCCTACAATGAATCTCCGAATGAAATAGACTTACATATCGTTTTATGTATCAAATACATACATTATTTTGCTCGACGCCAGATCAAACCACATAAGAACAATATAGTTTAAAATATTATCTACAGAATCCATCCTCGGCGATTCGATTACCAAAAATACAATCTTCGTTATGTTTACCGTCGCTCGGGGACGGGCGGGCCGGGCGGGCGGGAGATTATTTACATCGCGAATGTACAACAGTTCTGCCGAGCAGCGCTCCACGGTGAGGGCGCGGCGGCGGCGGCTGCAGTTCAGCCGAGCAGCGCCTCCATGGTGTAGGGGTGCGGCGGCGGCGGCGGCCGCGGCTGCTGTCAGTCCAGGACCACCAGCTGCAGCGGCGCCGCGCCCTTGCCGCCGCCCGGCGCGCGCATGGCCCGCCACGGCGCCCGCGCGCCGCGCCGCAGCTCTCCGCAGCTCAGCGCGCGCCGCCCCGCCCTGCGACACCGCGACCCCAAAATCAGCCTCCTCTCTCGGCCGCCAACACACCACACACCACACGCGCGCCGCCCATACTCACTTGGCTGCCTCGGACGCCTTGAAGAACAGGTCATCGGGGGCGTCCATCCACGAGATCACGTGGCGGCGGCCACCCCGCCCGCTTATATTTGTCGGTTTGCCGTTCACCTGCGAGTATCGTATACGGTTCCATTAGCGACTTTAAACACATTTATAAGTATGACAATATTATTAGACTGCACATCTATTGGTATGAATTATGTTAACAAACAGCGTAAAGATAAAGCTTTACGACTTTTATAGTCTCTTTTATCACAGACTGTAAACTAAATGTCACCAATTTCCATATAGGTGTATCTGAACCGATAGAAGCGAGAGCAAATTCTTTGAGGCCTGTGAGTACGCCGAAGATAGTTCTAAGTATGAATAAATAATAGTACTGACGTGTGTGAATACGTGCGCGGGCAGCGGCTGCCCGGTGGCCTGCGCGCGCGCACACATGGCGGCGTACTGCTCGCGCGAGGGCCGCTGCATGGGCGCGGGGTGCTTGTTGGGCCGCTTGGCCGGCGGCGGCGCCACGGGGTCGCGGCCTGCCGCGCCTCCTGGGGACAGCGCGCCGTCTGGTTAACGGGGGTAGGGCCGCGCTCGCATACATGCTACCCGTGCACTCAATACATACCTGTTGCTGTGTCCCCAGTTATAATCAGAGAGCAGATTGGAAAACAAAACTATATTTTAAAATACATTCAGAGTCACTTGAGCCTAGATTGTGTATGGTATTAGTTAAGCGTGCTGGCAGCCCATTGTACTAATAGAATATGAATAATACTATAATTATAAACAGACATATTTGTTTATTTGACCGCTTTAATCTCAGAAAGTTCTAATCCGATTTATAACAAAATTTTGGCACTAGATAGCCCATTTATTATAAGTAACTTTCCTCAAAATAACAGGGAGCAGTAAATATATATGGATTAACTTTTACGCTCAGCTTCGTTCGGTAAAAAAATACACCTCGTGAGGAGGCAATCAGTCAGTGTTATTTCGGTTTTATATACTATAGATTCTAGGTGGGCCTCGCCATTTCACACGCGGAATAAAATATATCCTGTGTTAATCCAGTTCATAACCCATCATTATGCCAAATTTTATCCAGTTCCATTGAGTTATTTTTTCGTGTAAGAGGAACAAAGCTCCATATTAATCAAAATATCAAGTAGGAAATGTGCGTGTGAGCCCGCAAGGTACAGTTAGTAGGTATATCGCGGGTGTGTCGTGTGTACTGTACTGTAGTGGTGTACTGACTGTCGAGTCCGTTGATGTCGTCGTAGGCGCGTCGCTTGAGCGGCTGCGGCGCGGGCTCGGCGCGGCGCGCCTCTATCTCGGCGCGCGACAACACGCGCTCGTACATCAGGCTGCCATCTGCGAAACAGTTGTGATGTTTACAATATGTTTAGCATAAGAGGTATCAAAGAAGAAAATCCAACCATAGTATAATCTAGCAATTTTGGTTAATATGAAAACTCTAAAAAAAAAAATCAAAGGCATATGTATAGTCGTGCTGGAGTAACGGCGATGGACTCGTCATCTGTCACGTTGGCACCTAATATACCTCTGGCGGAAAGTGGGTGTGTGGGTTTTACCTAAAACACCTCTGCCTACCCCTTCGGGGACCCATGTGGGAAGGCGTGAGGATATATGTATATGAAAACTCTCAGGAAAACGCGGGGATTAGAGGAGCCAGACTGAGGCATCACCATGATATGGATTATACTGTCGAGAGCACTAGCTAGACCTTCCAACATTATCCTAATGCTGCGCCTTACAAGTTATACATTTATTTTCACTGTAAACTTATAAGTAATTTCAATAAGGCGGTAGCATACGGTAAGCCTAACAGTAGGAGCAGTGTAAAGAGCTTTAGAAGATGAGTGGAGGGTTAGAACGAGATGGGAGCAGGCACCATCTCGATGTGGGTTATACTGTCGAGAGTACTAGCTGGTGTGTGTGTGTGTATGCGTGTGCGTGTGTACCTGGCGCCTTGGGCGGTTTGGGGAAGGCGACGTGCGCCGGCGTGGGCATGCGGTCCTTGGGCGTGAGCAGCAGCCAGTCGTGTGCGCGCGGCGCGGGCGCGGGCACGGGCGCGCCGCGCGCCGCCGCCAGCCGCGCCGCCACGGCGCCCACGGGGCCGCGCACGCGCGCCGCGCCCACCGGGCCCGCGCGCAACTCCGCCCCGCCCGCCATTGCCAGCGAGCCTGCCATCGACACATACACATAACCCGCTACATTACATACTACCCTGCTAAATATTACATTTATTTAATACAACATTCATACGAGACATTGGAAAAGCAATTCAAACGTCCCTCGTTCAAAGTTTAAGTTCCGCATGTATCACAAACGTATGAAGTAGACAAATTAAAGTGGATTTGTAACAACGAAATATATTATTGTTAGATATATGGAAGTAGGTATATACGACACTGATAATAATACACATTGTATAATTTATTGCCTGTCCGTTATTGCGTTATTGCGGTTAAATTCAGCAGAGGCTGGACAGATCGCGAGTCAGTGTCCATTTCTACGGAGGTACGTAGTTTTCCTCGATGTATTCACCGTTTCAATGAAAACATTATACACGATGTTTTCCGTTATAAAGAGGCGTAGATAATGCGTTCGGTGTCTCGGTAGGTACTCACACTCGTGCTTGACCAGCGCGAGGTTGATGGGCGAGAAGGGCGAGCGCGCGTAGTGCCTCGGGCGGCGCGTGGCGCGCGTGAGGCGGCGCGCCAGCCGCGTGAAGGGCGACGCGCGCAGGTAGAAGGCGGCGCGCGTCTTCATCACGGGCCGCGCGCCCTCGCCCGAGCCGTGCGCCGTGGCCACGTGCCGCGCCAGGTGCGCGCGCAACTTGAACTCCTACAACACACACACGCACACGTGGTACACGTACTACACGCACTACCACCCCTGGGGAGGGGGGGGGGGGGACACTCCAATGATATTGTAACTCGAACACACACACAAGTGTACGCGTGTTATCTATTATTCTAATCCCAATGTTTTCATATGTATGAATATTAACTAAATATCATGTTTCGAATAAATAATAAAAAATACAATAGTCTTATTCCGACAATATAACGGATCCTACAATGCTCGTATCCAGGGCACAAATAATAAACCCACCTGCAGTGGAAATGCTCGCGACCTGTTTACAGACAGGATCACCGAGCACTCCAATATCTGTCCATCAAGCATCGAACAATAGTGCATTGCGAAAGAATAATACACAATATTATCTGTTAATCTAGTGTTAATCATCATGGTGGCTTGCTCACTAAGAGCAATCTCGATACTGACTGCTCAGCTCTTAAACTTCGTTTTATTCATATCATCACGCAGTCTCCTTCACTAGGTAAGCAGAGAGAGTGTAGCGCCAGTTCTCTCTAGGAGCCTTTGTGTAAAACTGTTACACTTAAAAAGGGTGTTAATGAATTTGACAAGCATCGAACCAGTTGTGTACCTTGGCGCAGTTGACGACAGTGCAGCGATGCGGCCGGTGCGACACGGACAGCGCGGCGTCCTCGCCCTCGGCGCGCGCACTCTTGGCCGCCTCCACCTCGCTCTCACCGAATACGCCCGCCGTCTGTTGAAACATTACATTTGGCATCACATTTATCTGTATCATCACGCCTTAACAATATTGTGTACTAACCGGGGCGGCGTGTTCGCAATCAGCGACAAAACCCTTTTATGTTTATTATGATTAAATAAAAAAACACGCCTATCACTAACGTGGTAGACGAAGCGAATAAGCCGTATAATTAGTAAAAGTTTAAGAGGTAATGCGGTTAGTTAGATAAAAGACAGAGACCGTCCCTTTTTTGGTCTTATACAACACCCCAACCTCGACATACCTATATCATTATAAAAAGTTTTATGTATTGAAAAATTGCTTTGAAAATATGTTTTTAAACAGAAAGTGCCGGTACACTTACTTTAAGCCCACCATATTTCTTCCAATACTGCCAGCAGGTGCCGCACAGTCTGTATTGTAAATGCTGCGGTCCCCACGAGTACCACTGGTTTGAATTTGTCACTGTAACATAATCATACTTTCAACATAACTGCGTGCATCTCCTGTACATCATTTGAATGTTTTATCACATTACAGCAATATCTACACATACTTTACACTGTTAGCAAGTCACTCCACAGAACATAAGATCAGCAAAGACTAGAAACCTCTGGCATTGTCAACATTTCTTACCACCATGCGCTTAACAGTATAATAACCGCTTACCATAAGGCGGAACAAATGTCCGTTTACCACCATAGTGGTATAAAAATGCATAAGGTCACTAAATTACCACCGGTCGGATAGTGGTTTTGCTTGCCACTGTTGTATAAAAAAATCGTATAATCCTTGACATTTAACTATAATCCCAGACCCTTAACTAGGGGCTCTGACCTTGGCAGGAGGCGCAGAGCGCGGCGCCGGCCATGGCGGCCGTGCCGTTGGTGCCCCCATTGAGCACGGCCCCGCCCTTGGCGCCCGCGCCACTCGCCAGCAGCGCCGCGCTCGGCTTGTTGCTGCAACACAACACTAACTTACACACCCACACACACCGCGACACATACACGGCAAACCGCATACATATATTATTATCTATCTATGTATATATAGGAGATCCCATTTTTGAACTGACTCATCACGAAATCTCAGAAACTATAAGGCCGATTGACTTGAAACTTGGCAGGAGTATTCCTTACGCGATGTAGAGGTCAGCTAAGAACGGATTTTATGAAACTCAACTTTAAGAAGAATATACGTTTTTATCTATTGCTTCCATAGGGGAAGCAGTAGTTGAAAAACATGTTTTTATTTACTTCTTCACCCGGGCGAAGCTGGGCGGGACAGCTAGTGAGACATATATCAGTCAGCATACACTTTGGATATACTTGACCCACAGGCATATTTGGAATTAGCACAAGTGGCTAAGTGTGTATGATAAATTTTACAACTAACATCTGTAATAAATAAACATACTTGCCACTTACTACATACCCATTAAAATCTACAGTTTGAATATATAGTAGCTAATGTGCTGGATAAGCATCTGGTATCTAATTAAGCGAATAGCTATAATCCAACTCAATTGAAAAGCAACAAAACAGCTTATAATATGACTAAAATAAAGTGTCACATAGTTCAAATATAATGGAGTTTTCTTTGGTACAAACACTCACTAGTTGGGAATGTAGACTTGCTTCAGTTTGGACTCGGCCTCGACCGCCTTGACGCGCTTCTGCTGGACGTAGCGGTCGGTCGTCTTCCACATGTAGTAGTACTCCACAAGGTTCTTTAGAGTCTTCCATGGCAACTGTATACCAAATCAAGTATTCATTAAATTCGTATAATTTTAGGTGTCTATGGCAATAGATGGATGAGCCAAGGAGGATTTTTATATTGTGGTTTCACTTGGAGTGATTTGGCGCAATAAGTCAGAGATACTAACTAGCACATTAAACTAACAACTATTAAACGACCTCTGATCATACAGGCAACCGCGCTTTCTACGGCGTGGAAATAAGATAAGAAGAAATGAATTACTTCCGAGATAAGCATTTAAGAAACATACAATTTTACTATTATTTCAAAAGTATAATACATTACTCGTTTGATATGGACATATTAAAATAAGGTTCGATAATACTTGTCAATTATATTTAGTTTTGGGTTTGTATATAATGAATGTGCTAGTACAACAAAACAGGCATTTAATATTCGAAAGAACAACGAATGGAAATTCAGTATACATTTAATGATATGAAAGATTTGTATTTTATTGATTTTCAATTAAAAAGGGAATTAAATAAAACAATTAATTAAAGCATTTAAGTTTGTTATTTTATCCATAAATTGCAAACTTATAATGTCTTTTTGATTGAAGATTTAAACGCGGATGATATCAGCGGAGGATTCCACAAGTGGATAAATCAAATGTTTGAAATAAAACTAGTTGACTATGGAACTAGTAGATTAAAGCAGTCCGCTATACATACATATCCTGACACCGTGTCCCTTTCGGGGTAGGCGGAGAGTAAAGAGCGCCACTTCACTCTATATAGATTAAAATAATTCAAATATATGAACAGAATAGGTATAAAGGGGAAAGGTATTATAAACTCATGGTAGGTTAGTTATTTTTTATAAGTATTATGATTGTTCTGTGAATAGCAGAATCTTCTAATATGGTCCTGAAAATCTTCTCTTGTGTAAGATAGTTCATTTCAGGAATTATTTTTAGAATGTGTTCAGTAATTTTTAGAACAAGTGAGATACTGATATCAGTTCTACATACATACATATTTTTATTTAATATGCAAACACTTAATGAATAAGAAAACGTATTGTGAATGAACTCTACCAATGATTTGAACTGACATAATGTAGTTGATGCCACACTTACAAAGTCGTGCCGTATGTCCTGGAAGTCCTTGCCGTACTTCTCGAGCGCCTCCTCGAATAGGTTGGCCTCGGAGGCAGACCACTCCTCCATCTCGTCGCGGCACAGCACCGGCCCCGAGGCGGGCACCAACGAGGACAGCGCCGCCTCTATGCTGTATCCAGACTTGTGTAGGGTGTCCATGGCGTGGAACTGAAACAATACATATATTTTCGTTGTGGCAGAGAGGTCTACTGCTGTCATACTTTTTAAGCTATTAAAAAAAATGCATTCAATGTGTTCATGGTACATTTTATAATACATATGATATAAAATGTTATTAGCTCCTACGGAAAAAATAACCCTGTATATATTGAATTATTATATGTACATATATTGAATCCTACTAATACTATAAATGCGAAAGTTTGTGAGGATTTTATTCCTCTTTCACGTAAAAAGTACTCAACAGAATTGGAAGAAATTTGCCACACAGATCGATTGTTAGTTTTATAACAACATAGGATATGATGATCATTGAATTGAAAAAATACTACCAATACTACGTTAAAATTAATTTTACGTAGGTGATACCGCGGGGCACAGCAAGTATACATCTAATTAATCCATGATGAATAAAAAAATATTCCTTCCTCACCGACCACATAAATTACTTTATACCAACTCAATTAAATAAAGGCAATAATAATAATAGTAATGACCAGTGTGATATCTCGGCTGGCAGCGGCGGCGGACATGTGCAGGGAGGGCTGCTTGACGCTGGAGGAGCAGTCCAGGGCGCGCGCGAACGTGCCCACGGAGCGCGACACCACCAGGAACTGGTCGATCTGCCGGTCCGTCAGCCCGTGCTCCGGCGTCCACACCACCGTCTCCAGCTCAGAGCTGCTGCGCGCGTCTTCTTCGCCTGGAACAACGCACCGTACATCATAAACATCTATATACATTACTTTAAAAAAAGCCGTGGTGGCCGAGTGGTTCGAGCAGTTGCCTGCGACACAAAGATCGCAAGTTCGAATCCCGACTGTACCAATGAGTTTTTCTGAACTTAAGTAAGTGATTAGTCAAACCACGAGCTTTACGGTGAAGGAAACATCGAGGGGAAACCTGTATACGTCTATGAAGCAGTTCAAAGGCGTATGTATAGTCGTGCTTTAGTAACCGCGATGGAATCGCCATTTGTCACGTTGATTATTGCGGAATGTGGGTGTGAGGGTACTACCTATACACATCTGCCTGCCCCTCGGGTACCCTTGTGGGAAGGCGTGAGGATATATTATATTATATTACATAGTTCAAATTACATATTAATACATAAATTATCCACGAGTACCTCACGGGGAAGGCAGAGACAATACAGCGCCAGTTCTCTCTAGATCTACAGACCGCTTCCACTTCGTCCAACATTCAAATTCAAATGTATATTTATTGCAGTTATGTTTGCTTTCACACGCAATACAACCTTCACCACCATACCACTCAAACTAACATAAGAAACTTAAAGAGGATATTTTGAGATGTTTTAGGAAAACTACTATCAGCTTGCTTAAAAACAATGCTGTGCGCTTAGGATTTCTTTATTAGATCTAATTGTACTCTCTAGTTTGAACAGCTAAATAATTAAAACTCTCTGCTCTCTTCCTACCTCGTGAGGCAAAAGACGTAATAATATATATATATTATTACGTAAGTATATGTAAGAGATTAAGTGAGGTAGATTATTCCGATGATACGTAAATTCACCGGGCAATTTGGTTTGTGTTTAATATTGGCATGTTTGCGGAAACATTTGTATAAAGACTGTTAGTAAAGCAATGCTCGCTCCAGCCAGATTTAACAGTTGAGTAGGCCAAGTTGTAAACAAATGTAGTCTAGCTCTATATTTGTTGTACCAGGTGCACTGGATCGCTAGTTCGGTGTTAAAAATGGCCAATTAACGCGCACATGGGCTATACAAACACACCTAGTATTACAACTTAAATTAGAACCGACATTGGAATTGATGCATCTCTCTTTCGTATTATTCCTACATGACTATTATCTCCGATCACTATGATCGACGGTATTATATGAGTTGCTCGAATGGATTTTCGACTTTGGAGAAGATGGGGCTGAATGGCACTGCTTTCAGGCAGTGTTTGTCTGCTAAGTACCTTTAGCAGTGCCTGGTTGGAAGCCTTTCGATAATGTGGCCTTGTTCGGTTAAGTAGAAAAAGTTCCCGGAACTCACGCTTCGAGATATAATAAAGACAAAATGAATAGTGTTTCTATAGATAGGCTTCCAGAACTCATGTTGGCTACACGCATATCCATTTAGAAGACCAGCGCCCCTAGACAAAATCCCCTTCTGTTCACGCTCACGCTATCACGATAAAGTTGTGTCATTGTGTCATTGCCATACAAGGGGTGAGCGTGAACACAAGGCTTGCCTGGGAGGGCAGTTCTGGAATACATCGAAATAAAGAAACTGAAAAATATATTTTTATTTAACTGATATAAAACCATACATACCTTCTTTTAATAAATTAGTTACTTCAGTCTGATATCTACTTCCAACTCTGATTTCTCCCTTATCTGCTAATAAAGTCTTTTGTGAAGGATCAAATACTAAACAATAAAAAAATGCGTCCTGTAACAAAGAAAAACACATATTAAATTCGACAATTCACAATTTCTATATAACATTTACATTTGGGACACATTTCTATTGTTTGATACAAAGAAGGGGCATCCAGGATACCGTTCGGCGGTTGGTAAGCGGTCACCATATGAACAGGACACTTGTAACGCGTACCAGTTTTGTTTGTGGTACACAGATTTCAATTTGTGTCGGGTACCAACATGCAGGCGATAATAATCAGAAATGTGTAAATTCATGTTATAGTTTAAAGAGGATAGATTATAACTGTATTGTAGTTCCAACACACGGAAGTACGATTGGATTATGCATTCACAGTTTACAATGTATTATTTTCCTGGTATTTAACTTACTTCGTCGTGACTGTACTCTTACAATAAGAATTTATAAATACTAATTAACTAGTACGGTTTGCGATAACTCAAATTACTTCTTTAGCTTAATTAAAAGTAAAATTAACCAGAAATCAGATGAAAGTGTAAATAAATAAGGCGCTATCTTAGTAGCAAATATTACAAATCTCTTTTTAAGATATCGTTAATAACTACTACTGAGAATTACAATGATATATTTGGGTTTATGTTTGGATGTGACCAAATAAATCACTTCCTTATTCTTTTATGAAATTAAATCTTTTATGGATAGAATAACAACAAAAACTATATCAAAACATCTCAGTTGGTTGCTTAAAAATTCAGTTGCAAGATATGACCCGAATAGACATACTAATAATGCAAGTAAAACATATTTTACAAGCCTTTGGTAGTTTATATAATGAAGATAAATGAAAATAAATCAGCTACAGCTGCGCCTTTACAAATAATAGGCGCTGCAAAACTTTAGCGGCACGTGCCGGTTCAGCAAAATCTTTCAGATTCTTGCAGTTGTTGATACCTGTGAAGTATTTGTTTGTCCGACCTCGTGTGGGGTACATACTCACATCCTTATTGAGATAGCTGAGCAGCGACTCTGTCTCGTTGAGTAGGGTGACGGTGCACTTGCCGCGAATGTGCGTCGCGGGCAGTGTCTCCACGTGCCGCGAGAGGAACAGCTCCCGGTGCTTCGCCTGGTGCCGCTGCTTAGGCGCGAGCCCGTCCGTGCCCGGCAGCTCGCTAGATTCCTCCTCCATCGCCGCTGGAACATTGCATGCCAAAATATACATTACCAATTCTCACCCACGAATAGTACATATTATGTATGTAAGTAAAAGGTAAATTGGTAACAAACATTATGTGGTAAATAACGTTAAAACATATTAGACCAATTATGGACACGTGTGTTCAAAATGTCATCAAAGTCGTCTGTTACACACAGGCCGCAAAAACAATTGTGTTCTTAAATACACTATCAGCCTCTAACAAA